>CAUYQU010087042.1:0-113632 GCA_963574635.1 Cheracebus regulus
ATGCTTTTACACGCAAAAACCCCTTTCACTTGGTTCCATCATACTCCCTTGCCACGGCAATATAAGAAGTGCATCTTCGATTCCACCGTGACGTGCGGCCACCCACAGGGCTGGGGTGGCCTCACGTCACGGTGGAAGCTAAGAGGCACTTCTTATATGGCAGTGGCAAGAGAGAATGAGGGAACCAAGTGAAAGGGGTTTTTCCGTATAAAAGCATCAGATGTTGTGAGACTTATTCACTACCACCAGAACATTATGAGAGAAATCTCCCCCACGATTTAGGTATCTCCCACTGGGTTCTTCCTACAACATGTGGGAATTATGGAAGCTATAATTCAAGATGAAACTTGGATGAGGACATAGCCAAACTGTACCAAATGGATAGCCAATTATAGTAGCTATTTAACTCTTTTTAATGATTACAACAACAGCTGTGCATTGTGGTTCACACCTATAATCCCAGCACTGTGAGAACAAGTTGAGAGGATCACTTGAGGCTGGGAGTTTGAGACCAGCCTGGGCAACATAGTGAGACCCTGTCTACAGAAAATTAGATGGCGTCTTGTTATGTTACCTGGGTTGATCTTAAACTCCTGGTCTCAAGCTGTCCTCCCACCTCAGCATTCCAAAACATGGGTGACCCTATTTTGATTTTTAGTCAAGGTTTGTTTCTAAAGTTATGGAATAGGATTTAAGGTTTAAAGATGACAGAGAGGGCTTGGCACACTTACTTATACATGTAATCCCAGCACTTTGGGAGGCCAAGGTGGGTGGATCATTTGAGGTCAGGAGTTTGAAACCAGCCTAGTTAACATTATGAAATCTGATCTCCACTAAAAATACAAAAATTAGCCAGGCATGGTGGTGTGTGCCTGTAATCCCAGCTACTTGGGAGGCTGAGGCAGGAGAGTCACTTGACTCGGGGGGATGGAGGTTGCAGTGAGGCAAGATCCCACCACCGCACTCTTGGGTGACAGAACGAGACTCCATCTCAAAATAATTAAGTAAATAAAGATGATAGAGAGATTTTCACAACTTCTGCTCTGCTGCTGACCCACTGTGATTCTCCAAAGTGCCATCTCTATCTCACTGAACTCCAGCTAAAGGAGAAACGGACTAAGTAAGGCGGTTGTTATATGGTGGCTTCCACAAAACAGACTGCTTGTACATCAACTGGTGATAAAGCACCCAGGAAGCAACTGACTACAAAGGCTGCATACGAGAGTGCACCCTCTCCTAGAGTGGGGAAGAAACCTCATTGTTACAGGCCTGTCACTGTGGCACTCCATGAAATCAGTTGTTAGTGGAAGTCCACTGAACTTCTGAATCACAAACTTCCCTTCCTCAGTCTGGTTTAAGAAATTGCTCAGGATTTCAAATCAGAGCAACACTTCCAGAGTGCAGCTATTTGTGCTTTGCAGGAGGCAAGTGAGGCCTATCTGGTTGACCTTTTTGAAGACACCAACCCTTGTGCTGTCCATGCTAAATGTATTAACAGTTACGCCAAAGACACCTAGTTAGCATAGAAAACATTTTTTTTTTCTTTGAGATGGAGTCTCGCTCTGTCACTCAGGCTGGAGTACAGTGGCATGATCTCAGCTCACTGCAACCTCTGCCTCCCGGGTTCAAGCGAGTCTCCTGCCTCAGCTTCCCAAGTAGCTGGGACAACAGGCACATGCCACCGCGCCCGGCTAATTTGTGTATTTTTAGTAGAGATGGGGTTTGGACCTATTGGCTAGGCTGGTCTTGAACAACTGACCTCATGGTCCACCTGCCTTGGCCTCCCAAAGTGCTGGGATTACAGGTGTGAGCCACCATGCCCGACTGGAGAATGTTCTTTTAAGAAACTGCTGTGATGGGAAACATTTCATTCTCGAAAAGAGAAATAAACAAACAAAAAAAACACCTTTTTTTCTGTTGTTGGTAGTTCTGAGCTTAGATATTTTTTTGCCATTGGGGCAAAAGGTACCTGTATTAGTCAGGGTTCTCTAGAGATACAGAATTAATAGGATATATGTATATATAAAAGGGAGTTTATTAAGGAGAATTGGGTCACACGATCACAAGGTAAAGTCCCATGATAGGCTGTCTGCAGGTTGAGGAGCAAAGAAGCCAGTGATGTGTCAGTCTGAGACCCAAAACCTCAAAAATAGGGAAGCTGACAGTGCAGCCTTAGTCTGTGGCCAAAGACCAAGAGCCCCTGACAAACCACTGGAATAAGTCCAAGGGTCCAAGAGCTGAAGAACTTGGAGTCTGATGTTCAAGGGCAGGAAGCATCCAACACCGGAGAAAGATGACTGGAAGCCTCAGCAAGTCTACTCTTACATCTTCTCCTGCCTGCTTTATTCTAGCTGCACTGGCAGCTGATTAGATGGTGCCCACCCAGACTGAGGGTGGGTCTGCCTCTCCCAGCCCACTGACTCAAATGTTAATCTCCTTTGGCAACACCCTCACAGACACACTCAGGAACAGTACTTTGTATACTTCAATCAAATTGACAATATTAACCATCATAGTACCTAAGTAGATGATCGTTAGTGAAAAAATAGGGGATAGAAATCAGGTATTTCCAGTTTTTCTATTTTTATTTATGTGTGAATTTTTAAGAAATTCAGGAACATAAAGCATTAATGCAAGTCAAATATTTCAGTGAACAAGTTTCAGTGGTTCAACTTTATAATAATTATAAGTAAACCTGTTAACTTTTTCTGGACATTCTTTTTTTTTGAGATGAAGTTTTCCTCTATTCCCCAGGTTGGAGTGCGGTGGTGCAATCTCAACTCACTGCAACCTCCACCTCCGGGTTCAAGTGATTCTCCTGCCTCAGCCTCTTAAGTAGCTGGGATTATAGGCACTCACCACCACGCCCAGCTAATTTTTTGTATTTTTAGTAGAAACAGGGTTTTACCATGTTGGCCAGGATGGTCTTGAACTCCTGACCTCAGGTGATCCACCCACCTCAGCTTCCCAAAGTGCTGGGATTACAGGCATGAGCCACTGCGCCCCACCTAAAACAAGAACATTTCTTATCTACGGCAACTAAATGATATTCATAGCATTTTATTACACAGTAGATTCCATCCGTTCACTAAACTATCCTACATGCAAGTAGATATTTTTAATGTTGCCTGTCTTTTGTTCCTGTTAGTGTGGGGGCATTAAAATGCATTAAAAATAAAAAAATTAAAAAAAAGTCCAGGCGTGATGGCTGATGCCTATTTTCCCAGCACTTTGGGAAGCTGAGGCGGATGGAGATTGAGACCATCCTGGCTAACACAGTGAAACCCCATCTCTACTAAAAATACAAAAAATTAGCTGGGTGTGATGGCGCACACCTGTTATCCCAGTTACTTGGGAGGCTAAGGAGAACTGCTTGAACCTGGGAGGTGGAGTTTGCAGTGAGCCGGGATCTCGCCACTGCACTGCAGCCTGGGCAACAGAGCAAGACCCCATCTCAAAAGATAGATAAATTAAAAAAAAATAACATTAAACTAGACTGACTATGGTGGCTCATGCCTGTAATCCTAGCACTTTGGGAGGCTGAAGTGGTGGGTCGCCTGAGGTCAGGAGTTTGAGACCAGCCTGGCCAACATGGTGAAACCCCATTTCTACTAAAAGTACAAAAATTACCCGGGCATGGTGGCGTGCACCTGTAATCCCAGCTACTGCTGGGGCTAAGACAGGAGAATCGCTTGAACCCAGGAGGTGGAAGTTGTAGTGAGCTGAGATTGCAGCACTGCACTTCAGTGACAGAGCAAGATTCCATTTCAACAACTACAAAAAAAGGCTACATTAAGCTATAAAAATATATTTATAAGAAGAGAATTTTAGTGAGGTGAGAACATTTTTAATGAGAATTTATCCTGCTAACATATTGCATTAAAGATATTTGAGGCTGGACGTGGTGGCTCATGCCTGTAATCCCAGCACTTTGGGAGGCCGAGACAGTTGGATCACGAGGTCAAGAGATCGAGACCATCCTGGCCAACATGGTGAAACCTCATCTCTACTAAAAATATAAAAATTAGCTGGGTGTGGTTGCGTGCGCCTGTAGTCCCAGCTACTCGGGAGGCTGAGGCAGGAGAATCGCTTGTTCCCAGGAGGCGGAGGTTGCAGTGAGCCAAGATCTCGCCACTACACTCCAGCCTGGTGACAGAGTTAGACTCAGTCTCAAAAAAAAAAAAGACATTTGACTCACAGATGCTCACAACAAACCTGTATCATAAGAATTGTTACTGCCTCCGCTTTATAGACAGGAACACGGAGTCCCTGGCACTGACTGGGAAGAGGGAAATCGACCTCTGAGTTCGCTTGCCTTTTTTTTTCTTTTTCTCCATGACAGAAAAAAAACAGCAGAAAATAAAGAACATTCTATCAAACAAGACATTGAGAGAACATAATTCATTTGTGGAGGTACGAGCCTGGGTGCCCACACTCCAGCAGATCTGATGCTCCCCCTACCCACCAGCCACTTTCCCAGTGACTAGAGGCATTAGGCAGGAGTCTCCCTCAGGACCTCAGGATGTGCTGGAAGATGGAGACACAGAAGCAGGGGCAAAGGCAGATACTGGGAGAGGCTGAGAGAGCAGGAAGCCCCAGGGTCCCCTGAGAGCACTGGCCAGAAGCCTCTCTGTGCAGGGGGCCTAGCGGCCGCCCTCACCACCTTCTTGACCCTGTGCAAGTCCTTCCCTCGGCCCAGGGGCCTCAGCCCCGCACGGTCCCTGCGACCCAGCAGTCCCCTACTCACTGCCCCCTCCCCTCCCCCCAGAGCTGCATTGACTGGAACCGGGAGCTGCTTAAGCGGGAGCTGGGTCTGGCCGAGAGCGACATCATCGACATCCCGCAGCTCTTCAAGCTCAAAGAGTGCAAGGCCGAAGCCTTTTTCCCCAACATGGTGAGGAGGTGGGGGCTGTAAAACCCCAGGGTGTGGCATGGAGGCAGCTCAGCCCCGCTCAGCAGGGCGCCCAGGCGGTCTGGAGGGCTTGGCTCCTCTCCGTTACCGCTTGGAGCTTTGTCTCGAGTGGTACCAGGTCAGATGTGACCAGGTTCACGCACGTTAGTGTCTTTCCACAAGATCAGGTTGATGCTATTTCTTTTCTTCTTTTTTTCAGACACAGTTTCGTTCTTACTGCCCAGGCTGGAGTGCAATGGCGCAATCTCGGCTCACTGCAGCCTCCGCCTCCCAGGTTCAAGCGATTCTCCTGCCTCAGCCTCCCCAGTAGCTGGGATTACAGGTGCATGCCACCACACCTGGCTAATTTTTTGTATTTTTAGTAGAGACGGGGTTTCTTCATGTTGGTCAGGCTGCTCTCAAACTCCTGACAGGTGTTCTGCTCGCCTCGGCCTCCCAAAGTTCTGGGATTATAGGCATGAGCCACCACGCCCGGCCCCTACTGATGCTATTTCCATCATAAAATCTGGGCATGGTGGGTCATGCCTGTCATCCTAGCACTTTGGGATGCCAAGGCGGGTGGATCACTTGAGGTCAGGAGTTTGAGACTAGCCTGGCTAACGTGGTAAAACCCCCGTCTCTACTAAAAATACAACAATTAGCCAGGTGTGATGGCAGGCGCCTGTAATCCCAGCTACTTGGGAGGCTGAGGCAAGAGAATCACTTGAACCCAGGAGAGAGAGGTTGCAGTGAGCTGAGAGCGTGACATTGCATTCCAGCCTAGAAGACAGAGACTCCCTCTCAAAAAAAAAAAAAAAGAAAAAGAAAAGAAAAAAAGACAATTATCTTGAGCTAGTGAAGACCTGCTCTTTTTATAGCCAGGTCCCCTGGTGAGGACTGAGGGTAATGGAGTATGCCTGCTTATGTCCCTATCTGGCTTGGGTGCAGTCTCTGTTGATTAAGCAAACGTCTGGTCCCTGTTGGCATGGTGCCTTTTGAAATGTAAGATGGAGTCTTTTTCTGATGGAGTCACTTATGTCTAGAGTGCTTCAGGCTTGCATGAGCCTGTACGTCCTCCAGAGCTCCTTCTGGTAGCTCGCAACAATGCCAGGAGTCAGATTCTATGGTTGCCTCCACCGGGGCTCTGGCTTCAGACCCAAGGCTGTAACCAGCATGCTGCCTTCCCACCTCGCAGCTTTCCTGGGGCTTGGAGGTGCCTCAGGGAGTCGGGGGACAGATGGGGAGTCAAGCAGCAAACAAGACGCCCTCCGGTTGCCTATGCACCATAACAGGGACACATGTGGGGGCACCACCTCAGACTGGGGGGGGTCCGGGAAAGCCTCTGTGAGGTGAGGCTGGTACTCCCTGGGCTGAGCAGGATTCACCTTCTGGAGGCTGCACTTGAGGGTGAAGGTGGGCTCACCTTTGTCCTGAGTGTTCACTGTGGCCCCCAAGCACCGTCTTGCTATCATCCACTGTGTTTTTGCCATTCCTTGGCCCCATTCCTCCCTCTCTTCAGAGCATACCCGAGGCCCAGGCAGAGTCTTCACCCAATTCTACTGGGGAACCCCAGCCACCCTCTTCTTCTGGAGCTGGGGGTTACAGTTCAGGGAGGAGCCAGCGAGACCTACCACAGCAGTTTTCAAACTGGGTTCCCTAGAGCCCTGGAGTTCCAAGGCAGTGCCTCAAATCCAGTAGTTCAGATTTTCTGGTTTTGCATTGACATTCGGCAAAAGATGTTGTGTAGAATAAAGGGTTCCTTGGCCAAAAGGAATTAAAGTCTTGACCCCAAGCATCTTGTCTCCCCCCAGTTTAGCCAAGCCAGGCTTCCCAGTGCAAGAAGGAAAGTGGCTACAGTGGTCAGGAACGCCGAGGGCTGACTGTGCACCTTCACTGTGCAAGGCCCCTGGAGGGAGCCTGAGCATGAGACCACTTCCCCAGGAGCTGGCTGTGGGAGGCGGGGAAGAGTGAGTGGAACAGGCAGAGAGACGGACAGTGCGAGGCACTTAGCACGCATAGGCTGTGTCTAGGCAGTGACAAAGAATGAGATGCTCCCTTGAAGACTCATGACCCATGGAAGATGGCTGTGCACCTACTATGTGCCAGTACAGTGCTGTGCCTGTGTATTCTTACCTAATTGTCATTGCAATGGAAGCGTGTGTTGGGCTCATTTTGCTGATGAGGCTCAGAGGGGTGATGTGACTGCCTAAGGCCACACAGCTATTGAATAGCAGAGCTGGGATTCAAACCCACTTAGGCCTTCAGCCAAAATCCTCACCTTTCCACCTCACCGGGCGGCCTCCCAACCTAATGGAGGAAGCAGTTATTCATATACATTATTTATATACAGAAAGTGCCACAACAGAGGCAGTCATTTATCCATCCTGTCAACAGATATTTATTGAGTGCCTACTACATGCAAGGCACAGTGTTGGGAATTATGGGAACACAGAGCAGGAGTGGCTGCCAGAACTCAGGGATCCATGGGCAGCTGCACAGAGGGACTGCCATTTGAGCTGGGCCTTGAGTAATAGAAAGAGTTTACCAGGAGGTAGCAGGTAGGGGAGGAGAGTGTAGTGTTAAGAGCATGGGCAGCATCAGAAAGAATGAAATCAGCCAGGACGGGCGGCTCATACCTGTAATCCCAGCACTTTGGGAGGCTTAGGTGGGAGGATTGCTTGAGTCCAGGAGTTCAAGACCAGCCTGGGTGACATGGAGAAATTCTCTAAAAAAAATGCAAAACTTAGCCAGGCATGGTGGCATGTACCAAGGCAGGAGGATTGCTTGAGCCCAGGAGGTGGACATGGCAGTGAGCTGAGAGCACACCACTGCATTCTAGCCTGAGTGACAGAGTGAGACCCTATCTCAAAAAATAAAATATAAAAATGAAATCATGTCCTTTGCAGCAACATGATGGAGCTGGAGGCATTATCCTAAGTGAACAGAAAATATCAAATACTGCATGTTCTCATGTATAGGTAGGAGCTAAAGAGCAGGTGCACATAGACACGGAGATGGAAATAATAGACACTGAAGACCCCCAAAATGGAGAGAATGAGCATGAGGTGAGGGCTGGGGAATTTCCTATCGGGTACAACGTTTGCTGTTTGGGTAATGAATACACTGGAAGCCCATTGCCAACAGTAAGCAATATACTCAGGTAACAATATACATGTACTCCCGAATCTACATTTTTTTTTTTTTTTTTGAGATGGAGTCTCACTCTGTTGCCAGGCTGGAGTGCAGCGGCGTGATCTCGGCTCATTGCAACCTCCGCCTTCTGGCTGAAGTGATTCTCCTGCTCAGCCTCTGGAGTAGCTGGGACTACAGGCACCTGCCACCACACCCAGCTAAGTTTTGCATTTTTATTAAAGATGGGGTTTCACCATGTTGGTCAGGCTGGTCTCAATCTCCTGACCTGATGATCCACCCACCTCAGCCTCCCAAAGTGCTGGGATTACAGGCGTGAGCCACCGTGCCAGGCCTAAACTTTTTTAATTTTAAATAAATAAGAGTGTGGAAGGCCAGCGCTGTGGCTCATGCCTGTAAACCCAGACTTTGGGAGGCCAAGGCGGGTGGATCATGAGGTCAGGAGTTTGAGATCAGCCTGGCCAATGGCGAAACCCCATCTCTACTAAAAATAGAAAAATCAGCTGGATGTGGTGGTGGGCACCTGTAATCCTAGCTACTTGGGAGGCTGAGGCAGGAGAATCACTTGAGCCCAGGAGACGGAGGTTGCATTGAGCTGAGATTGTGCCATTGCACTCCAGCCTGGGTGACAAGAGCAAGACTCCATCTCAAAAAAAAAATGGAACCTGGACTCTAATAGTTATAAGTCCTAGAATAGCTGGATGGCCTTAGGCATACCACTTTCCATGTCTGGGTCTCAGTTTTCTCATTCATAAAGTGGGGCTATTATTTTTCTTTTGTTTTATTTTTTGAGACAGAGCCTCACTCTGTCACCCAGGCTGGAGTACAATGGAATGATCTTGGCTCACTGCAACCTCCACCGCCTGGGTTCAAGCAATTCTCCTGCCTCAGCCTCCCAAGTAGCTGGGACTACAGGCGTGCCTGGCTAATATTTGTATTCTTAGTAAAGACAGGGTTTCACTGTGTTGGCCAGGCTGCTCTCGAACTCACCTCAGGTGCTCCACTCGCCTCGGCCTCTCAAAGTCCTGGGATTATAGGCATGAGCCACCATGAAAGGCATATTTCATTTTTGAGATAGCATCTCACTCTGTCACCCAGGCTGCCAGGCTGGAGTGCAGTGGCACAATCACAGCTCACTGCAGCCTTGACCTCCTGGGCTCAAGTGATCCTCCTGTCGCAGCCTTCACAGTAGCTGAGTCCACAGGTGCACACCACCACGCCTGGCTTCTTTTAAGATAGTTTTTGCAGAGATGGGGTTTTGCCATGTTGCCCAGGTTGGTCTCAAACTCTTGGGCTCAAGCGATCCTCCTGCCTCGGCCTCCCAAGTGCTGGGACTACAGGTATGAGCCACTGTCCCAGGAGGGGCTATTATTTCCAAAGGTCAGAGAAGGGAGGGGCTGCTCGGATCATGCTACAGCCTGCCCGCTGCCGCCTGTGACCTGAGCCCTCACTTCTCTGCAGGTGAACATGCTGGTGCTGGGGAAGTACCTGGGCATCCCTAAGCCCTTCGGGCCCATCGTCAACGGCCACTGCTGCCTGGAGGAGAAGGTGCGGTCCCTGCTGGAGCCGCTGGGCCTCCACTGCACCTTCATCAATGACTTCTACACCTACCACGTGTGGCATGGGGAGGTGCACTGCGGCACCAATGTGCGCAGAAAGCCCTTCTCCTTCAAGTGGTGGAACATGGTGCCCTGAGCCCATCTTCCCCGGCATCCTCTCCCTCCTGGCCAGTTGTCGCTGGGTCCTCTGCAGTGTGGCAGGCAAGAGCTCTTGCAGATATTTTGGCTCCCTGGGATGGGACAGCCCCCCAGCAGTGGCTTGCTTCCTTCTCCTATGCCTCAGTTTCCCACTCTGAGCATCCCAACATGGTCCTAGCATTGCACACTCAGTTCTGCTCTAAGAAGCTGCAATGAAGTTTTTTTTTAAAGTCCCTTTGTACATGAGGTCAAGATGTTGTTGCTATCATTCATTCCTTCACTCATTTGTCATGGTTGAATTGACTATTGCAAAATAAACTGAAAAGTGTTAACAGGCTGTGTTGAAGGCCACGTTATTGTGTGTGTCTTTTGCTCCCAGACATGTATTTGGTCTGTAACATTTTGCATGATCCTACTTCGTTCCGAGTTTCCCACAGAACCTTTCCAATAGGAGGAGAGAGCAGGGGAGGGGTGAGCCCCACTGAAGGTCTGGTTATATCTCTCTTTAAATTCACCTATAACCGGGCATTCACCTACATACTGACAGTGATGGATTTTTGTGGAATGAAGTAATTCATCTCCTCAGTGTTCTTTTTGTATATTGCATTTTATGGCCTTGACATAAAGACTTAGATTCCTCTGTAGAAAATAAAACTCGATGGCTTGAGATCATTAAAATTGAGACCAGCTATTGGCTTGAAAGGATTCTAGATATTCAGAGAACACCCAGGGATCCTGTTATTTTCTCATGGAACATGGAGAACACATGATGGTGGAAAAGATGAACATCAAAAGCCTCTGCCTTCATACCTCTGATTTCAAAACATACCACTAGCTATAGTCATCAAAACAGTGTGGCATGGGCATAAAGCCAAATAGACCTATGGAATAGAATAGAAAGCCCAGAAGTAAACTCTCAAGTATAACAGACATTTCTCCAAAGATGATATACAAATAGCCAACAAGCACATGAAGAGATGCTTACCATCACTAACCATCAGAGAAATGTAAAGCAAAGCCTAAGTGACCTCACACCCATTAGAATGGCTAATATAAAAAAAAAAAAAGTTAGGATGTTGAGAAATTGGGACCCTTGTGCACTATTGGTGGGATTATAAAATGAAATGATGCAACTGCCATGGAAAAAAGTATGGAGATTCCTAAAAATAATTAGAAATACATCTAGCATATGATCCAGCAATCCCACTTCTGGGTAAATACCCAAAAGCAAGATGTCCTTTTTTTTTTTTTTAAGAGTTGGGTGTCACCATGTAGCCCAAGCTGGTCTCAAACTCCTAGGCTCAAGCACTCCGCCCACCCTGGATATGGAATATTATTCAGCCTTAAGAAGGAATAAAGTCCAGGCATGATGGCTCACACCTGTAACTTCAGCATTTGGGGAGGCCGAGGTGGGCAAATCGCTTGGGCCCAGGAATTTGAGATCACCCTGGGCAACACAGCAAAGCCTGATCTCTACAAAAAATACAAAAAAAAATAGTTGGGCAGGATGGTGCACACCTATAGTCCCACCTACTTGGGAGACTGAGGTGAGAGGATCACCTGAGTCTGGGGAGGTCAAGGGTACAGTGAACCGTGATTGTGCCATTGCACTCCACCCTGGGCAATGGAGTGAGACCCAGTCTCAAAAAGAAGGAAGGAAATTTTGGCACATGTTACAACATGAATATGCTTTGAGAACATTGTGCTATAGGAAATAAGCCAGTTACAAAAAGAGAAATACGGTATGTTTCCACTTACATGAGTTATCTAGAGAAATTCACAGAAACAGAAAGTAGAGCCTGGGCCAAATGACTCACACCTGTAATCCCAGCACATCGGGAGTCCAAGGTGGGTGGATCACTTGAGGCCAGGAGTTCAAGACCAGCCTGGCCAAGATGGCAAAACCCTGTCTCTATTAAAAATATGAAAAATTAGCCGGATGTGGTGGCACACGACTGTAATCTCAGCTACTTGGGAGGCCAAGGTACATGAATCACTTGAGCCTGGGAGGTGGAGGTTGCAGTGAGCCAAGATCATCGCACTACACTCTAGCCTGGGCAATAGAGCAAGACTCTGTCTCAAAAATAAAAAAAAGAAGAAAGAAAGAAAAAAAAAGGTAGAATGGTGGTTGCCAGGTACTGGAGGAGCAAGAAGAGAGGAGTTGTTGAATGGGTGTAGAGTTTCAGATTTGCAAGATGAAAAAGTTCTGGAGATCTGTTTCACACAATGTAAATATACCTAACACTGCTGGTCTATACACTTAAAAATGGCTAAGATGGGCCGGGTGCAGTGGCTCATGCCTGTAATCCTAGCACTTTGGGAGGCCGAGGCAGGTGGATCACCTGAGGTCAGGAGTTCAAGACCAGCCTGGCCAACATGGTGAAACCCTATCGCTACTAAAAGTACAAAAATTAGCCAGGCATGGTGGCATATGACTGTGGTCCCAGCTACTCGGGAGCTGAGGCATGATAATTGCTTGAACCCAGGAGGTGGAGTTTGCAGTGAGCCAATATTGTGCTGCTGCACTCCAGCGTGGGCAGAGTGTGAGATTCTGTCTCTAAATAAATAAATGAATATTGTATTTTTTGAAAAGCCTCTTCCCTGCCCACCTAGGAGAAGGGGATCCATAAAACCTGGGTCAAAACATGCTGCTCTAAAGACAATCAGCTGCTCCCCCGCTGTCCCAAATGTGCTGGAGCAAAGGACATGTTTCTTGGACCAGAAGAGGGCCAGGGACAGAGGAAGTTGGTATGAGTTCAGCCCCAAACCTGGCTGATAGGGCTGCCTGGAGCATCAGACAGGTCTTAGCAGATAAAACTGAAGATTTTGCTGGATTTCTAGGACTGGAGAAGGACCCAGAGACAAGCTGGTGGATAAGGCAACCCTGGCATCAGGGACATGGAGATGCACAGATGTTACCCCAGCCACGTGAGGTTTGTGGGTGGTAGGCGTCCCTGGAGGAGCCAGGAAAGCCCACAGGAGAGAAAGTGCTGCCAGCACCCTAGAGCACAGAGCCATCCCCTGCTTGTGCCCATGAAATAAAAAATTCACTGTTCCTTTAGCCTTGCTCTCACCTCTCCCTTCCCCAGAGACCACATAGGAGTTTCCTGAAGCTGCTGTTACAAATGACCACGAACTAAATGGCCTGAAACAACAGAGATGGACTCTCTCTCCGTTCCAGAGGCCAGGAGTCCAGAATCAGTCTCACTGGGCTGAAATTCAGGTATCAGCAGAGCCATCCCAGCTACAAAGGCTTTAGGAGGAGAGTTCCTCTTCTAGCTTCTGCCAGCATTCCTCAGCTAGTGGCTGTATCAGTGCTAATCTCTGCCTCTCTGGTCACATGGCTTTCTCCTCCATGTGTGTCAAATCTCCCTCTGCCTCTCCCTTATAAGGACACTTGTGATGATATTTGGAGCCCATCCAGACAGTCCAGGACAATTTCCCCGTCCCAAGGTCTTCAATCCCCTCTGCAAACAAAGAATCTTTCTGTGTGAGATAACTTACAGAGTTGGCAGTAAAATTCAGCATCACCAAGAAAGTGATCACTCAAAGAAATTCTAAGCAAGGCAATTTTACTTCTGTAGAAGGGTGCTGCCTATAAGCCTGTTTGCCACAAGATCACCTGAACAAAGGAGAGGAGCGCTTTTTATCCCGAACGCGCGGGGCTTCTAGTACTGTGTCCAGCCTCCGCGGTCTGCAGTTGGATGGCACAGTCTAAACTAAGCCCTGATTGGCTAAAAGCTTAAAACTTTCCTAAATAGGTAAAGGCAAGGGAGAACAAAGAAAAAGAAGAAGTGTTTGCAAAAAGGCTAGGAAAGTGGCCAGGTGTGGTGGCTCATGCCTGTAATCCAAGCACTTTGGAGGCCAAGGCGGGCGGATCACCTGAGGTCGGGAGTTCAAGACCAGCCTGACCAACATGGTGAAACCCCGTCTTAAAAAAAAAAAAAAAAAAAAGGCTAGGAAAACAATAACATGTCCAAATAAGGAAAGGAGTATATGTTACAAGCTAGGGCATGCCTGGGCATGTCTGGACATGCCTAGGCAGATCAGAAAACAAGTGGGTTAGGCCTTTAGAAATTAAAGAACAAGGGAACAGAATATGCCTTATTTGACTTAATTGCCTTCCTTTTTGAGGAAGAACTTCACTGTATCTATCATACAGGTTCCAAGGACCTGCTATCTCTTGGGAGCCGTTATTCCACTCACTATAGGTTGGAGATCACCACGTGCAAGCTGCAGCCAACAGAAGGGGAAAGAAATAAGCCAGACACTTCCTTTCCACAGCTCTAAGGCTTGCACCTACATCAAGCCCTCATAGGAAAGGATGAAGATCTCTCTTTATAAAACCAAGTCTTGCGGCCGGGCGCGGTGGCTCACGCCTGTAATCCAAGCACTTTGGAGGCCAAGGCTGGCGGATCACCTGAGGTCGGGAGTTCAAGACCAGCCTGACCAACATGGTGAAACCCCGTCTTAAAAAAAGAAAAAAAACCAGAAAAAAACAAAAAAATAAAACAAAAAACCAAGTCTTGCATGGGAGTAAACTTTCCAACTCCTGAATTGAGAATGTTTGGTGACTGTTCTATGCCTGGTTCCTGGAAACAGATTCTTAGATGGAGATTTACTTACAGGAGGTGTGCAGGAGTCGTACGGGTACAAGGTCTGTGCGTCTTGTTTCCATGGCTGACTCGAGGTCTCAGTCCCCCTAGAGCACAGGCTGATGTCATCTCAGCAAGGTGCTGAGTTGTTGGCTAGCTGCCTGGGGTTGTAATCTCTTGAAATCTGTAGCTGGGTCTCTAGGCTTGGTCTGTCTGTCTCAAGATTAGCAGCTGGAACTTCTTTTATTATTATTATTTAGAGACAGGGTTTCACTATGTTGCCCAGGCTGGTCTCAAACTCCTGGGCTCAAGGAATTCTTCTGTCTCAGCCTCCCAACGTGCTGAGATTACATGCATGAGTCACCACATCTGGCCTGGAACATCTAAGTAAGCACATAATTAGATACTAGCACACGGTTAGATAAACGTGAAGGAGCTTTATGGTGGGAAAGGGAGGGACGTGGAGTCTATTTTAAGGTTAAGGGAAAAGGCATCTGCCATTTAAGGTTACATCTTGAGACGAAAGAGAAAGAGAAAGGGAAAAAAAGTTGTAAAATGCATTTGAAGTTAAGCTGCTCAGTTATAATCATAAAGCGCTCGGTTAAATGGAGACACCCCTGGAAGCCATTGGGTTATTATCTTTTTAGGGGGAAAACAAGGAGTCATTTAGTCATTTGCTCCACAAGAATTTGTTGAGCACCTACTACGTCTAAGGCTCTTTTGTGGGTGCTGGGGATTCAGTGGTGAATAGGAAGACCCTGGAGGGGAGCAGGACGTGCTCTGGGTCTGAGTCCCTTTTGTCTCTGTCCACCAGGATGGGCGAGGAGCCTTCTTCACTGTGCTCAGGCAGCCTGGCACAAGGCAGGGCTGTGCCAGAGTGGGGACGGTCAGAGTTTCCAAGCTGCTCTCCTCCAGACCCTAGAGCCTGGACTGGGCCTCAGCGACCCCTACCCAGTCAACCTGTCTTCTCCCTCCAGCCACCTCTGGCCGCTTGTGAGCGAGGGTGGGTGAGCCCTTTGGGATGAGTCTCCCCGGAGTCTCTGCAAGCAGAGCGCCGCCTGCCTATTTAATTTAATCACTTTCAGTCCAACCAGATGGGTGTTTTGGGTCTTGCTGACCAACCCCTGCCTCCAAGAGCAACTAAAACAGCCATCCTTGAGAGTTTTGTCGCAAGCTTAAAACATACAGGGAGGGGATCGTTCACTTCAACTTGCAAATTTAATCAGCCTAGCTGACTGAGCAGTCTTCACTCAGTACTTCATCTTCATCTCCTGTGCTGGGTACGCCCAGCGACTCTCACAGCTTTGCGAATCACAGCAAAGACGGCAAACAAATACTACATATATTACGGTACAACCCTATGGAAATACACAGCCACACAAAGGGGTAAGGCTGCTTTTTCATGTACTGATACGAAGAACTTCTCTCCAGTGTAACTATGAAGTCAAAGGGGTAAGGTATGGAGTACTGTGTGGCACATGCTACCATTTATATAAGAAGGAGGAAGAGAAGGAAAGAGCAAAAGAGTCCCGGACTCTAATTTTTAGTCATCTGTGGAGCAAATAACTAAATGACCTCCTTGTCCTTCCCCAAAAAAGATAGCCCAGTGAGCTTCCTGGGGTATCTGCACTGAACTGAAGAGTTTGTAATTGTAACCACGCAGCTTAACTTTGAATGCATTTTACAACTTCCTTTTCTCTTTAGTTTCAAGATGTAACCTTGAAGGAAACTGCAGAAACCTTTTTCCCTTAACCTTAAAATAGGCTCCACGTCCCTCCCTTTCCCACCGTAAAGCTCCTTCAAATTTATCTAACTGTGTGCGAGTATCTGAGGAGGAAGAGAAGAAGGATCATTCATAACATTTACGTGGAAAGACATACAAGAAACTGGTAACACTGTCACTACCTCCACCTACAGGTGAGTAAGAGACAGGGCAGGAAGGAGACTGAACGTGGAACCATGTGAATGTGTTACCTATTCCAGAATAAGCACGACCCAGCCTGGGCAACATAGCAAGACCCCATTTCTACAGAAAAATGTAAAACCATTAGCTGGGCATGGTGGTGTACATCTGTAGTCCCAGCTACTCAGGAGGCTGAGTCAGGAGGACCACTTGAGCCTGGGAGGTCGAGGCTACAGTGAGTCATGGTTGTGCCAGTTTACTCCAGCCTAGGTGACAGTGAAACCCTGTCTCAAAAAAAAAAAAAGAAGAAGAAAAAGTGCAACGAGTGCCTAAAATATAAAATGAGGCCAGGAGCAGTGGCTCATACTTGTAATTCCAGCACTTTGGTAGGCTGAGGCAGGCAGATCACCTGAGGTCAGGAGTTCAAGACCAGCCTGGCCAACATGGTGAAACCCCCGTCTCTACTAAAAATGCAAAAATTAGCTGGGCATGGTGGGGGACACCTGTAATCTCCGCTACTCGGGAGGCTGAGGCAGAAGAATTGCCTGAACCCAGGAGGCGGAGGTTGCAGTGAGTGGAGATTGCACTCCAGCCTATTGGGGGACAGAGCAAGACTCTGGCTCAAAAAAAAAAAAAAAAAAAGACATGAAATGAACACAATTTTAAAGTAAGTTATATAAGTTCCTTATGCCAAAGCAGGAGTTCCTATTTCTTTGCTCTGTGGGCTCGGCTGAGATGGGTAGCAGCTGGTGACCCTGGCTTGATGTATTCATTCCACCAACACTTGCGGTCACCCCACCCCCCGTGACACAGCTGTAAGCAAGAAGCTCACCATAATCACCTGGGGTTGGGATGCAGGTTCCTGGACCACGCCCCAGACCTTGCGGGCCCAGGAATTTGCAACGTTAACAAGCGTCCTTGATAATTTTTGAAACCACCAGAGGGTTAAGAACCATCTAGTCTGTCCAGGCACTGTGGCTCACGCCTGTAATCCTAGCAATTTGGGAGGTCGAGATCAGCTTGGGCAATGTGGTGAAACCCCGTCTCTACAAAAAATACAGAAATCAGTCGGACATGGTGGTATGCACCTGTAGTCCCAGCTACTCTGGAGGCTGAGGTGGGAGGATTGCTGGAGCCAGGGAGGTTGAGGCTGCAGTGAGCTGTGATTGCGCCACTGCACTCTAGCCTGGGTGATAGAGACAAAACAAAACCACCAGTCCAGCACTTTGCCAAGCTCCTTTGTCAATTTCCAGGAGACACAACCCTAGAACTGAGACCCCAGAGCCTGGGCATGCTGCCACGCACTGCCATCCTGAACTTACCATCAACTGCTCCCAATTGCCCTCTGCAGGCATTTGCTCCAACAGCTTCCAGCTGAGTCCTCCAGCACCTTGGCCGAGTTGACCACTCCAAGATATCGACTTCCCAGAGCCTCTCCACTTCCCAGCTGAAGGCCAGAGATGCCTCAGACTCCCCAAGCCTGAGGGTCTGCAGGCATGAGCTGCTTGATAAATTGGTGATGAAGGGGTTCTGATGCCACCTGCTCCCCAGACTCAGTCACCAGGAAGCCCTGATAGAGAAAATCAGTGACACCTGTGTAGCTGCTGACCCCTCCCCCTGTTAACAAGGGGGTGGGTTGCACAGGCCTGGACTGCATAACTGGGAGAGGGCTGGGTGAGTCCTGCGGCATCTGAGGCTGCTGTGCTGAGTGAGGGCTTTGGTGCAGGCCTGAAGGTCAGCGTGGAGGGCCAAGCCATGATGTCCTTCCAGAACATCATCCACCTGTCCCTAGACAGCCCTGCCCATGCGGTTTGTGTGATTGGCACAGAAATCTGCTTGGATCTCAGCAGGTGAGGTGCTCGGAGGCTGACCAGGACTGGCAGGGCAGAGGCAGGCAGGCCTGAGACCCAGTCCCCTTGCCCAGGGAGTTGGGGCTTACTTCTCTAGCCTCACCATCCTGCCCCATCTGGGGAAGCCTTGGGTCTCTAGGGGGGCCTTCCAGTTCCGACCACTGCAGGATTCTGACTTAAATCCTGCCTCTGCCCTGTAGCGGCTGCCGTGGACTCTTAGGGAGGCAAGTGCCTTGGCCTCTCTGTCCCCTTATCTGTGAAACTGTGGGGAGGCTGGCCTGGGGGGGTTGTGAGGAGTAGGCCGGGGAGATTGCTAGATGCTGGAGCCTGGGGGTGGAGGTGACTCACAGCAGGGTCACAATACCACCTCCTGAGTCCCACACCCTGTTCTTTTTCCTTATGGGGATCCTTTGTGGCTCAAGTGAATGGCTCCTCCCTTCTTGGGAGTTGGGGGCTTATCACTAAGATATAGCTGTGGTAACTTCTACAGTGTTGGTGGTGGGGGTGGTTTGGGATGGAGCTTGTCACAGAGCAAACACAGAGGTCCTTTGATGCAGGGGTGGGGGTAGGAATAAAGACCTCAGACCATTCTGACTACAGACGTCCGCCTCAGCACCCTGAGGAGAATGAGGTTTTGGGAGCCATCCCCCTCTCCTATGCCGGTCATCTCCTAGGCTGAGAAGGTGAGTCTTTGCACCCTGAAGTATCTCTTTCATCTGGCAACCCAGGTGTGCCCCTGAGAAGTGCCAGTGCTTCACCATCCGTGGCTCTGGGAGGGTCATGATCGATGTGGCCAACACAGTGATTTCTGAGAAGGAGAGCGCCACCATCTGGTGGCCCCTGTCTAATACCACCTACGCCACAGTGACGATGATATCGCCCAGTCCTTCGGTGGATGGAGACAAAGTAAGCCTCAGGGGAAGAGGCGAGGGGCATCTCCCAGGGGTGGGACCTAACATGGCCACTGGGGCTCCCTCCTGGCTGCAGATGTGACTCTGGCCTGTGAAACACGCGTTGTCTTGCATGCCTGATCTTATTCAGTGTCTGCAACAGACCTGTGGGGTAGGCACTCCATGATCCCATTTTACGGACAAATGGAGGCACTGGCCGGGCGCGGCGGCTCACGCCTGTAATCCCAGCACTTTGGGAGGCCAAGGTAGGTGGATCATCGGGTCAGGAGTTCAAGACCAGCCTGGCTAATATGGTGAAACCCTATCTCTACTAAAAATACAAAAACTAGCCAGGTGTGATGGCACGCGCCTGTAGTCCTAGCTACTCAGGAGGCTGAGCAGGAGCTAGCTACTCAGGAGGCTGAGCAGGAGAAGGGCTTGAACCTGTGAGGTGGAGGTTGCAGTGAGCCAAGATTGCACCACCGTTCTCCAACCTGTACAACAGAGTGAGACTCCATCTCAAAAAAATGAAAGAAATGGAGGCATCTAATGAAGGTGCCCTGCTAAGGCAGCAACCAGCAGAACTGGGATTCCAGCTGGGCGAGCTCATCTCGGCCATCTGAGCCCCTGATGGTGATGCTGGGTTGGCTTCCGACCTAGCCGCGCCACAGTCTGGCTTCAAGGTGTTAGCAGCATAATTCAGATGGCCTTTTTGGTGAAGGCAGCTCTTAGGGATGTGGAGACTTTAAAGAGATTTAATAGCTAGTGTCCTAAATGCATGCTACATACTAGAGAGCTTGGATCATGTTTTGGGGTGTTGGCCTCTACCATTGCTTTATTACTTTTTGAGATAGCCTCACTCTTGTCGCCCAGGCTGGAGTACAATGCCACCATCTCAGCTCACTGCAACTGCTGCCTCCCAGGTTCAAGCGATTCTTCTGCCTTAGCCTCCTGAGTAGCCGGAACTACAGGTGCCCACCACCATGCTCGGCTAATTTCGTATTTTTAGTAGAGATGGGGTTTCACCATGTCGGCCAGGCTGGTCTTGAACTCCTGACCTCAAGTGATCTACCCACCTCCACCTCCCAAAGTGCTGGGATTACAGGCATAAGCCACCGCACCTGGCCTACCATCTCTTTACATAAGAGAAAACTGAGGCAGAGTGCTGTGTCTAAACCTAAATAGCCTACCTAGAGTGGGGTAGACTCAGAATTTGAGCTTGAGCCAAAGTGTGTGCTCTCTCCCCTGGGTAAGCAGTCTCCCTAAGGGGGTGCCTGTGGTGGGGAGATCCCCCTCCACCTTAGACACGAGGGGGCAGCAGTGGTCTCCCATGGTAGAAGCAGGTGGCTCGTTCAGAAAAGGGGTGTTCAATGCTGCTTGCAGGTGAGAACCACTGGGTACTTGATAACCTCAATACCCAGGCCACACCCCCTACCAATTAAAGCGGAACCTCAGTTCTAGGACCCTGGCCTCCGTGGTTTAAAGCTCTCCAGGTGCCTCCAATATGGAGCTAGGGGTAAGAACCGTGACAGAACAGTTCAGCACTGGGGGAGCAGAGCTCCCCCTTCCTCCCCCCCACACCCCACAGGACCTACTGGAGATGCCTGCTACAGAGGCGTAGGTACACACACCCGCCTGCGCTGTGTGTCTGGGGAGATGCCTGCTACAGAGGCATAGGTACACACACTCCCCTGTGCTGTGTGTCTGGGGGAGATGGCTGCTACAGAGGTGTAGGTACACAACACTCGCCTGCGCTGTGTGTCTAGGGCAGGCAATTCCCTGAGGGGCAAGTAGTGCACTTAGATAAGAACTGAGCATCTTGGGCTGGGTGTGGTGGCTCATGCCTGTAATCCTAGCATTCTGAGAAGCTGAGAAAGGCAGATCACCTGAGGTCAGAAGGTCAAGACCAGACTGGCCAACATGGTGAAACCCCCATCCCTACTAAAAATACAAAAATTAGCTGGCTGTGGTAGCGGGTACCTGTAATCTCAGCTTCTTGGGAGACTGAGGCTGGAGAATCACTTGAACCCAGGAGGAGGTTGTAGTAAGCTGATATCATGCCACTGCACTCCAGCCTGGGCAGCAAGAGCAAAACTCCATTGTGCCAAAAAACAAAAAAACAAACTGAGCATCTCAGAGATAAGAACAGACCCACAATGGGTTCCAGTGGAACTCCAGACTACCTGAGAACCATTCTCTGCCCAGAGCTGGGCTTCCAACACCCTCAGGAATGGCCAATGAGGAACCTTGACCTTGGAGGACTAGAGCTTCTATTTAAGAATGGGGTGGATCTCACACACAGGTGGCTCTGGCTAATGGTTGGGTTTCTGGTTCATGACCAAGACCTCATGGTCAAGGCTAGTGGCTGGAGGGCAGGTCTCCCTCTAAAAGGATAAAGTAGAGGCTGCTGTGGGACACAGGAGAGACCGAGTCCTGGTGCTTCTTCCCAACCTGGGTGTCCTTCTTAGCAGCTTACGCCTCCAGAGGCCCGTTTCCCCACTGTCTACCTTATGGAGTATCGGATGGGACCTCGGGAGGGTGGGTTTAGCAGGGTTTGTATAGTGTAGTTTCAAGCTTGGGCTCTAGAATCAGGCAGCCTGGATCTTAAATCCCTTTGAGTGGTGTGGGCTAAGCCCCTTGAACCCTCTGCCATCAGGGATACAGCTCTCATCTGGACAGGTGACTGCAAGCCTGGCTCCCAACAAGGTTGGGGGTCATGGCAGGTTCTAGGTCCTCAGGGGACTGGCTCTCAGCCCCAAGCACAGAGCAATGGCCCCTGTAGAGAGACTTCAGAAGCCATAACAGGAAACCAAGGTCACTCGCCTAGACTAGGCACATGGCCTAGGGTTCTGCTCCTGGCCCCTGCCCTCCAACGCTGCCATGGGTTCAGGATGCTGTCTCCACAGGTCTCAGTCAAGTACTATGGGCTCAACGAGGATGCTCCTGTGGGCAAGGCTGTGCTGTACCTCACTGGCATTGGTGAGTGTGGCTCCCACCAGGAGCCTTGGGGAAGGGGTGATGGAAGGGGAGAGTTTGCAAGAGGAGCTGAAAAGGATTCTCTCCTTAACAGGATGCCTCCTGTGGGCCCCAGGAACTCCCGAAGTCACTCCTAAATGGATTCATTTGCGCTACCCACTCACACACTCTCTCCCCCATGCCCACTTGCTTCTCCATCTTCACGCACTGCCACCCTAATTCTGAGAATAGAAACAGCCAGAACTTCCGTGTTGCTGCATTTACCCACCTACGCCTGTCTAGTGCCTACATTCTGCCTGTTACAACTGATGTGTCTGGTCCAAAGTTAATCTTTCCTGTCTGACTAGATCCTTTCTTGTTCAAGAACATTTCTTTTCAATTCTTACCGATGTAAGAAGCTGACACCCTTCCCCCTTGCTAGATCACCCCCATCAGCTCAGGAACAAACCGTAACGTCTTTTTTTTTCTTTTCTTTGTGTGTGTGTGTGTGTGTGTGTGTGTGATGGAGTCTTACTCTGTCACCCAGGCTGGAGTGCAATGGCACAATCTTGGCTCACTGCAACCTCTGCCTCCCAGGTTCAAGCGATTCTCCTGCCTCAGCCTCCTGAGTAGCTGGGATTACAGGCACATGGCACCACACCTGGCTAATTTTTTGTATCTTTAGTAGAGACAGGGTTTCACCATGTTGGCCAGGCTGGTCTCAGACTCCTAACCTTGTGATCCACCTGCCTCGGCCTCCCAAAGTGCTGGGATGACAGGCGTGAGCCACCAGGCCTGGCCATAACATCTGCTCTTAAACCCGATTCCAGGTTGCCTTTAAAGTCCACTTTCCCACCTCTGCTCCTGGATTTGTGTCCTTAGTTTCTCTAGAATCTGTTCAGATTAGGCACCTGCCACCAACGGAGCTCTTCAGAATGCTAACATCTGTAACACTAAGTTTGCTTTGTTTTGTTTTGTTGAGGCAGGGTCCCACTCTGTCACCTAGGCTGAGCTGGAGTGAAGACAAAATCGTGGCTCATTGCAGCCTCAAATAATCCCCCCACCTCAGCCTTGCCAGTAGCTGGGACCATAGGTGTGCACCATCGTACCTGGTGGGTTCTTGGTTTTGGTTTTCTGGTGTTGTTTTTTTTTTCCTCTTGAGATAGAGTTTTGCTCTTTTTGCCCAGGCTGGAGTGCAATGGTGCAATCTCAGCTCACTACAACCTCTACCTCTTGGGTTCAAGCAGTTCTCCTATCTCAGCCTCCTGAGTAGCTGGGATTCCAGGCACCTGCCACCATCCCCAGCTAATTTTTGTATTTTTAATAGAGACAGGGTTTCACTGTGTTGGTCAGGCTGGTCTCGAACTCCTGATTCGCCCGCCTGGGCCTCCTGACATGCTAGGATTACAGGTGTGAGCCACTGTGCCTGGTCCATACCTGGTCATTAATCTTTTATACAGACATAGGTTTCCCTATGTTGCCTAGGCTCTCCCCACCTCAGTCTCCAGAGTAGCTGGGACTACAGGCATGTATCACCATGCCCAGCTGATTTTTTTTTTTTTTTTTTGTAGAGGGGGAGTTTCACCATACTGCCTAGCCTGGTCTCAAACTCCTGACCTAAAGTGATCCTCCCGCCTCAGCCTCCCACAGTGCTGGGTTACAGGCGTGAGCCACGCACCTGCCAGTCATCCCTCAGCACACTTCAATGCTTCAGGGATGCTCAACTTATTTTTCCTCCTGCCTGTTGATTCTCTCAATCCTCTGGAGCTCAGAGGGACTCTTTGCAGTCCTTTGTCCCCCTGCTTCCAGTCAGTGAAGTGTCTCGGGCTCAGGAGGCTGGTCAGGTGGCTCTAATGTCCCCTATAGACGGGCTGTTCCCACAGACCTGACTTGGATATGCCTACCCAGCATGATCTCTTGGGTGTCTGACAGATGCCAGAAACTCAAAGGATTCTCTCTACCCTGGAAAACCTATTTTTCTTTTTCTTTTTTTTTGGTTTTTTTTTTTTTGAGATGGAGTTTGCTCTTGTTGCCCAGGCTGGAGTGCAATGGCGCAATTTCGGCTCACGGCAACCTCCACCTCCCAGGTTCAAGTGATTCTCCTGCTTCAACCTCCCGAGTAGCTGGGATTACAGGCATGCGCCACCACGCCTGGCTAATCTTGTATTTTTAGTAGAGACGGGGTTTCTCCAGAAACTCCATTTTTCTAGTAGTCCCTCCATCACAGTGGGGGATAGCTCCGTCCTTCTAGTGTTCAAGGCCAGTAACCTTGGCGTTACCTGATTCTTCTTACCCCATGGCAGTCTGTGAATCTTGTGAGCATTGCCTGATGTTTAGCCAGAATCCAGTGACTTGCACGCCCAATGCATTCACCCTGGCTCAGGTCCTCATCCTCTCACCAGGTCACAGCCCAGACCTCCCAGTGGGGTTCACTGCCAGCACCCTCGCCCTTCTGTAGGTCTAGTCTTGATCCAGCAGCCAGAGTGGCACATCTTTAAGTGGAATATCGGATAACGCCTTCCAACTGCTTCCACTTTGCTGGGTTTAAAGCCAAAGTTACTGCCCACGAAACTATACGAGTAACCCTGCGCTGCCTTTGACTTTACCAGCTGCGCATCTTCCCTCGGTCATCCTGCTCATTCTGCTCTGGGCACTGTTGGCTACTGTAAGCCTTGACCTTGCCACCTTGTACTTCCAATTCCCCCAAATGGCTTTTACCGTAGATGTTAACCCAGATCTTCTTGCCTCCTTCAGGTCTGTTTTCAAATGTCCACATAAGCTTCCTTCATCATGTAAAACTGAAACAGCCCCACTCCAATCCCTCTCCCGTTTCCCTCAGCGCTTATGGCCACCAAACATGATGTATCTGCCTGCCTGCCCCTGCTGCACACATACATGCTAATGTAAGGTCTAAGGAGACGAGCCCTCTCTTGTACGCTGCTAGACCCCTAGGACCTGGGGCAGCCTGGTTAGCAGTGGGCATCTCCTCCCTGAGCATCTGTGGGCCAGGTGCTGAGGACGTAGCAGCAAACAAGTCCTGTACTCATGGCCCTGACTTTTCAGCTGGGAATCTGCATGTCAAATAACAAGAGCTGGGAACAAAAGACCACGCAGAGCCACATGGTTGTCTGTTGCATGGTAGAAAGGATGGGAGAGGTGGTATGCTAAGGCTGCGGGGGCAGTCCCTATGACAATATCTGGACAAAAGCATAGATCCTTAAGTGTTTTTTTGTTTTGTTTTGCTGAGATGGAGTCTCGCTCTGTCGCCCAGACTGGAGTGCAGTGGAGTGATCTCTGCTCACTGCAACCTCTGCCTCTTGGGTTCAAGTGATTCTCCTGCCTCAGCCTCCTGAGTAGCTGGAACTACAGGCACCTGCCACCACACCTGGCTAATCTCTGTATTTTTGGTAGAGACAAGGTTTTGCCATGTTGGTCAGGCTGGCCTCGAACTCGTGAACTCAGATATGATTTCAGCTCACTGCAACCTCCACCTCACAAGCTCAAGTGATTCTCCTGCCTCAGCCTCCTGAGTGGCTGGGACTACAGGTGCTCTCTACCATTCCCAGCTAATTTTTGCATGTTTAGTAGAGATGTGGTTTTGCCATGCTGCTCAGGCTGGTCTCGAACTCCTGACCTCAAGTGATCATTCCACCTCGGCCTCCCAAAATGCTGGGATTATAGGATCGAGCCACGGTGCCCGGCCATATTAAGCCTTTCCTATGTCTTAGAGCATAGAGCTTTCCAGAAGGCTAGGGACGTAGGTTTTGTGAGTAAGAATCACGTGTAGAGGCTGAAAGGCATGCAATGGCCTGAGGACCATGATGAACTGGTTTTGTGAGTTCCAGGGAGGTTTGGGGTAGACACGTGACTACTTGGGCCTCTCAGGGCTTGCTGATGTGAAGCTGCCACCTTTGAGGATGGTTTTCGCTTCTATTTTTTTTTTCCTTGGGGTTGCTCTTCTTGAAGAATATCTTTGTGGTGTTCTCTGTTTTGGCTTCTAAACTGATAGCATGCCAGAAAGGTTGATGGCCTGATGCCAGCCTTGGGCAGCCCCACAGGATGTAACCTGTAACTTTGAGGCTCCATCTGGCACGTGTAGGTGTCTGGAACACTCTTCTCTTCTGTTTCAGAGGTCTCCCTAGAGGCAGACATCTACCGAAATGGGCAAGTTGAGGTGTCAAGAGACAAACAGGCTAAGGTGAGTCTCCCAGCGAGAGGGGGCAGGGAAGCGGATTCGCAAGCCAGATTGGCCCACAGGCTCGCTTGATCTCACCTTCCTAGTTTCTAGTCCAATTGCTGTAACATTGCTGAAGGATTAGGTATGGGGAAAGAAAAACCAAGCTCTGTCACCCAGGCTGAAGTGCAGTGGTGTGATTGTGGCTCACTGCAACCTCTGCCTCCCAAGTTCAAGCAATTCTGCTGCCTCAGCCTCCCCAGTAGCTGGGGTTACAAGTGTGCACCGCCACACTGGCTAATTTTTGTATTTTCAATAGAGACAAAGTTTCACCATGTTGGTCATGCTGGTCTCGAACTCCTGACCTCCAGTGATCCACCTGCCTCGACCTCCCAAAGTACTGGGATCAAAACTGATGAAATTTCTAGCTCACTAAAAAAAACTAGTATGTCTGGCAACTCCAGACTCATGTCCTACGCTGGTTGTGGAGTCTCCTAGATGAGAGGATTAGCTGCCCCTTCAGTGGCACATCTCTCTTCCAGTCTGCCTCAATCCTTGATTCTCTGACCCTGAAATGAGGTAGATGACTGGTAACCCCGAACCTAGCTTCTTTCCCTTCCTCTTAGCCTCCTTACCCGATGTTACCTTCCTGTTCCTACAGATACTTGACCTCACTGGTCCTGTTCCACAGGTCCGTGTGGCCCTGGAGAAAGGCTTGGCTGGCCTTTCTGCTGTGAGGTGGCATCCGAGAAGCAGAGGATGTACTTGGTTCCTTCCTATCTCATTTGCAGAAAAAATGGACCTGGGGTCCCAGTGGTTGGGGTGCCATCCTGCTTGTGAATTGCAACCCTGCTGATGCGGGCCAGCAACTTGAGGACAAGACCAAGAGAGTGATCTTTTCGGAGGGTAGGACCTCAGACTGTCTCTGCCTTTCCTTCGTGGACCTTGCCTTTCCCGCTCCACTTCTCAGCAAAACATAGATTCCAGACTAATTTTCTCTGCCACCCACACGCTCTCTCCAGTCCCCATGCTGGGGCTGATCAAATCCTTTGTCCTGGGTTGGAGTTGTGTAATTGGGAAGAGAGGTCACGTGGCCCCATGCAAAGGGCATGGGTGGTTACAAAGTGTTATTTCCTAGCTGTGAACTTGAGCACACTCACTTCTCTGATCTTGTTTCCCTATTTAAAATGGGGACATACAGTTGGCCGCCCAACTGTATCAGTTCATTGACAAGACTAAATGAAGACAATGGGGATATATATGCACTGCTTTCTAAAAAGCCTCTCATAGCCTGGTCCAGGAACCTTTGACTATCTTGGATAAAAGTCATCTTGGAATGGGTCCTGACTTGTGGTTGGGACCCGGATTCTGAGTCTTAGCAGTAGAATGGAATGTCTTGGTTCCTACTGAGGCTGGAGGTGAACCCTCACTGAACTGACCCCGAGGCAGGACCTGCTGTGTTTGTGGGGACCAGGGGATAAATGACATCCTCACTCAAAAGGAAGCCCTGGGGTTTGCAGCTTGCCTGTAGCCACCTAGAACAAGTAGTGAGGTGCAATGCTTCAAGCCTGGTCCCTAGCAAAGCCCCTCTCTACTGCCCCTCCCTCCATCCCCAGGGCACTGGCCTCCAGGCATTCCCAAACCTTGGCTTTGTCTTTTGCCCAGAAATAAAGAATCTGTCTCAGATGACACTGAAGGTCCAAGGCCCCAGCTGCCTCTTAAAGAAATATCGGCTGGTCCTCCATACCTCCGAGGAAGAGTCGAAGAAGGCGAGAGTCTACTGGCCCCAAAGTAAGTGTTCTTGTGCCAGCGCTAGCTTTGCCTGTTCTCAACGTGCCAGGGCAAGTTGTGCCCACACCTCCTCCCAGCAAAGTCCCTGACAGAAGCCTGCTGGAGACCTAGAGCTGCAGATAAGGGGCTGTCATGGCTGCACTTGTGTTTCTAGGATTCTCTGGCTGCCACCTTCACCATAGGCTAAGTCCGTACACAGGGGTGAGTTATTGCACCTCTAAGCCACTTTCTCCGCTTGTCAAATGGGGGGTCACTGTGCTTTCCCTGCAGGCTGGAAGAGAAGAGGCATATCAGCTGAAACAGAGGATATTGTTTTATACAGATTAGATCACGTCTCCCAATGACCCCTCTCAGGAGAATCTACCTTCACTCCTTTTTTTTTTTTTTGAGATGGAGTCTCCCCTCTGTCACCAGGCTGGAGTGCAGTGGTGCAATCTCGGCTCACTACAACCTCTGCCTCCCAGGTTCAAGTGATTCTTCTGCCTCAGCCTCCTGAGTAGCTGGGATTACAGGCACATGCCGCCATGCCCAGCTAATTTTTTGTATTTTTAGTAGATAGGATTTTCACCATGTTAGCCAGGATGGTCTCGATCTCCTGACCTCGTGATCCATCTGCCTCAGCCTCCCAAAGTGCTGGGATTATAGGCATGAGCCACCGTGCCGGGCCCCATTTTTGTATTTTTAGTAGAGATAGAGTTTCACCATGTTAGCCAGGATGGTCTCGATCTCCTGACCTCATGATCCGCCCACCTCGGCCTCCCAAAGTGCTGGGATTACAGGTGTGAGCCGCCGCACCTGGCTCATCTTTACTCTTAACCAAGACCCACTACCTTAAATTTCCAGAAATTCAAGGCCCAAAGCTAGAGCAGCAGCCATCATAGCACCTACATCCCAGTCACCTGCCACTCACCACCCATCTTCAGCCCTCTTGCTGGGAGGCAGGTAGTACACTCTATTCTATAGTTGGAGGGCTGGCGAGGAGGTACACCTGTCCAGCTCCAGCAAAACAGCCCTGTGCAAGTGTTTTGACTTCCCTGAAGTAGCTCAGTACTTAGTACCGCTAAATCTCTCAGGGAGACCTCTCTGCTTCTGGAGGGACACACCAGCATGCTTTTTGTTTTTCCTTTGAGAGAGGGTCTCGCTGTGTCTCCCAGGTTGGAGTGCAGTGGTGTGATCACAGCTCACTGTAAACTCAGCTTCCTGGGCTTAAACTGTCTCTCCACTTCAGCCTCCCAAGTAGCTGGGTTGACAGGTGTGTGCCACCACACCTGGCTAAATTCATTTTTTTGTAGAGATGGAGTCTCACTTTGTCCAGACTGGTTTCAAACTCCTGGATGCAAAAAATCCTCCCGCCTTGGCCTCCCAAAGTGCTGGGATGATAGGTGTGAGCTGTTGCACCTGGCCCAGCCTGCTACCTTCTCTTATAAACCATGCTTATCTTCAGCTGGGCAATAGGGGGAGCCTGTGGTCTATACTGTGCTTGTTCTCAGAGGGCACCATCTCTGTTGCCAGCATTGGAGAGCGTGCCCTTGCCACTTCCTGGCCTGCACTCTGGGGCCTTAGCTCAGTCTCCTCCTCCATCTCTTCTGCAGACCATAGGTCACGGCTGGATTTCAAAGTAGCCTGGGATTAGCCAGAAAAGGCAGCCCAGCTTGGACATGGCCATCTTACATGTGGGCTGGAGTGAGCCTAAGAAACCCAGGGGTCTAGGTCCAGTTCAGGCCGCAAGGGCTCCTTTGGCCCTGCATGCCCTACCAATGCTAAAGTAGGTGGGCTAGGCCAGGCAGGCCTTGGAGTCTGCCAGTCATGTGGCCTGCTAAGGACACCATGCTCCATCGTGTGGATCATAGCGAACCACCGGTTTCTTTATTGAAAAAGCTTATTCAAAAATCTAGGGGCCAGGCTCCATAGCTCACACCTGTAATCCCAGCACTTTGGGAGGCCAACACAGGCAGATCACCTGGGGTCACGAGTTCGAGACCATCCCGGTCAACATGGTGAAATTCCATCTACTAAAAAATACAAAAATTAGCTGGGCATGGTGGCATGTGCTGTAATCCCAGCTACTCTGGAGGCCGAGATAGGAGACTCACTTGAACCCGGGAGGTGGAGGTTGCAAGGTTTGCAGTGAGCCGAGATCTCTGCATCCCAGCTTGGGTAACAGAGCAAGACTTAGTCTCAGAAAAAAACAAAAAAAAAACAAAAAACGTATTCAACAATCTAGGGTACGGCAACATGACATGTTTTTCATTTGTTTTTTTGGGATGGAGTCTCGCTGTGTTGCCCAGGCTGGAGTATAGTGGCAAAATCTCGGCTCACTTGTAACCTCCGACTCCCTGGTTCAAGCGATTCTCCTGCCTCGGCCTCCCGAGTAGCTAGGATTACAGGTGCCCTGACATCATGCCTGGCTAATTTTTGTATTTTTAGTAGAGACGGGGTTTCACCATTTCAGCCAGGATGGTCTAGATCTCCTGACCTTGTGATCCTCTGCCCTAGCCTCCCAAAGTGCTGGGATTACAGGTGTGAGCCACTGTCCCCAGCCAGCATGTTTTCACAAGCCCTCCAGGTGACTCTGAAACATGCTAAAGCTTGAAACACAAAAAGATATAGCAAAAAAGTTTAAAAAGTTTGCAGAGGGGTATAAAGCCAGAATACAGGGTTCTAGAAACAGGCTGGGTATGGTGGCTCACACCTGTAATCCCAGTACTTTGGGAAGCCAAAGCAGGAGGATTACTTATGCCCAGGCAAGACCAGCCTGGGCAACATAGTGAGACCCTGTCTCTAAGATAAAAGATTACCTTTATAAAGAAGCCTGGCCAGGTGCAGTGGCTCACACCTATTATCCCAGCACTTTGGGAGGCCAAGACTGGTGGACCACTTGAGGTCAGGAGTTCGAGACCAGCCTGGCCAACGTGGTGAAACCCCCTCTACTAAAAATACAAAAATTAGCTGGGTGTGGTGACGCTTGCTCGTCATCTTACTACTCGGGAGGCTGAGGCGGGAGGATTGTGTGAACCCAGCAGGCAGAGGCTGCGGTGAGCTGACATTGCACCACTGCATTCTAGCCTGGGCAAAGGAAGGCAGTGGGTGACCTTGGCAAATGCTGTTGATAGACTAAGGTGCCCAAGCCCGTAGGAAAACCAGTCCTCAGAATGGTAGTCATTAGTGACCCTGCTAAGAACAGTGAAAAGCCAGGTTGAAATGAAGAGGCACGATAAAACTAGGCCATGGAAGGAATCTCCATAATGGGAGATGTATGGTGGTAATTACAGGGGGCTGGCACGCAGTCGAGCATGTCTGAGGCTGGTGGAGATGGACGGGTGTGTTAGATGGAACTGATGCCAGAGGGCTCGAGAAATGGATTCTAGGGGAAAGATGTGACATGTTTGCTGTAGAAAGCCAGAAGACAAAGTTCTAAACAGGCTGGGCATGGTGGCTCCCACCTGCAATCCCAGCATTTTGGGAGGCCAAGGCAGGAGGATCGCCTTTAGGACTGTGGAATACAGGTGAGTCAGTGGATAGAAACGAGACAATTGTGTTTGAGTAGTGTTGGCGGTCTGCTCTGAGGTCCGGTCAAAGCCTGAGATGAAGTCTTTCAGTGTGGTGGCTTTCTCCAGATCCTCAGGTGCAAGAGTGAGCTTTTTAAAGCTCACTGTAAAGCTTGTTCATAATCTTACCTACTCTGGAGGCTGTGGCAGGAGGATCACGTGAACCCGGGAGACAGACCTGGTGTGACCAGAAGGGAGGTTCTCCAGGAAAGTAAACTATAAAAGGATGTGGGAAAGGACAGTGTGTATAAGAGGATGTAGTGATGGGGTTTTGAGCTCTGAGACTGGTAAAAGGGAAGTGAGGTTGGAGGGTGGGGATAGGTAGGATCTGGGACTGAGGTTGGCGATGCGCTGGGGTGGGAGCATAGGTGAGCTAAATAAATAGGAAGGCATTAAGCCTGCCTTGGAGGTGGCGTGCAGTCTGGGTTATGACCATTGTAATGGATGTCTAAGGTGGCGTAGAACCCACGTTCATTAAAATAAGGTCAAAGAGATCAAAACATCTGGATGTTCTAGTCCATTGTCAGATGCCAGTGACAGTAGTGGTGGAGGCAAGTGGTGCTAGAACAATCCATGAAGGATGGAGGGGATGATAGAGTCCCCAAAAGAAAGAGGTAGCTGGCATTATCTGATAGCCTGCACCTCACAGGGACTGGGGTGAGGAATGGTCTAGAAGTGCCAGTGAAGAACAAGAGCGTTCCCGTCCTCCTATGGGTCTGGCACTAAGTGTCAGGTAGGAAAAAGCTCAGCTTGAATCGTATTTGTTCTGTGCCCTGAGGATCCAGCTCTGGAAGAATAAACATGTTGCCGGCTCTCAGAGCCTGCTAGGACAGATGGACAGCCAGCCAGAGACTAAGCAGAGGCTGGAGGGGAGCCCTTTAAGATGCCCTCAGAGGAGGCAGGGAGAGTTGGGAGATCACTAAGGCCTTCAGGGCAGCTCAGTGAGGACCGAGGGCAGGAAGGGCCTTCTAGGCAGAGACAGCGCTTGTGCCTAGTTCTCAGGGCTTCTGGCCTCTTCTTGGTTTTTGGTTTTTGATGTGCGTTTCTTGTTTGTTTTGAGATGGAGTCTAGCTCTGTAGCATAGGCTGGAGTATAGTGGTGCGATCTTGGCTCACTGCAACCTCTGCCTCCAGGGGTCCAAGTTCAAGCAATTCTTTTGCCTCAGCTTCCTGAGTAGCTGGGATTACAGGCATGTACCACTATGCCCAGCTAATTTTTGGTTTTAGTAGAGATGGGATTTCATCATGTTGGCCAGGCTGGTCTTGAACTCCTGACCTCATGATCTACCCATGTCAGCCTCCCAAAGTGCCGGGATTATAAGCATGAGCCACTGCGCTGCCCTGGCCTGTTTAATGGAGACAACAACTGCCTGCCTCAGTGTCGTGAGGGATATGAGCCGTGAGCCTGCAACACCTGTTGCAGCTCCTAGCAAAGATAGTAAGCCCACAGTGAAGTGTTAGCTATGCTTCAAACAAACTAGCTATGAGACGGGTCCCCAGAGGGCCCACCGTGGGCCAGCTAGCCAGTAAGGGCTTGTGGCAAACACTGTGACCCCCACGCTTGGTGGTGAATCATTCTTGGGTGGAATGGCCACAGGGAGCCCGGGTCCCCAGAACAGTAGCAGGCCCTGGGTATGCAGCAGCTCTTGGGCTGGGTGCCATGGGCCAGCTGATTATAGCAGGTCAAGAGGGCTGTGTCTGCACTGGGCAGTCGCAGGGGTTCCTAGGGGAAGACTGCCTTGTCTGGTCTTTCCCCTTAAGGCCTGGCTCAGAGCTGGTGAAGCCTCTAGACAGATGAGAAACAGGAACCAACACAGGAGTGGGCCCAGTGGGCGCAGTTCCCTCACAGCCAGCAGCAGGACTGAGGCCAAGCCTGTGACCAGCATCCCCAGGGCCTCCAAGGAGGGACTGCTGCAGAACTGCAGAGTCCACGGGAGGGCTGCTGGGGCCCCAACCCAGACCAAGAGGCCAAGGACCCAGGGCAGCACGTGACTGGGGGCAGCCATGGCCACAGCTGCAGCCATCTGCTAGCATGTAGAAGGAGCTGGAGACAGGCAGCTGGCAGTGCCGTGCAAAAGGTCTGAGGATGCTACAGTTCCTGGATCTCTTGGGGTTCTGGTGGCCAGGTAAACCTAGCTTAGGAGTCCCTGAAATTAGAAAATAAGAAGTCACCTGGAATCTTTGGATGGAGTCTCACTCTGTCATTCAGGCTGGAGTGCAGTGGTGTGATCTCAGCTCACTGCAACCTCTGCCTTGCGGGTTCTAGCGATTCTCCTGTCTCAGCCTCCTGAGTAGCTGGGATTACAGGCATGCGCCACCACACCCAGCGGATTTCTGTATTTTTAGTAGAGGCAGGGTTTTACCATGTTGGTCAGGCTGATCTTGAACTCCTGACTCGTGATCTGCCCTCTTCAGCCTCCCAAAGTGCTGGGATTACAGGTGTGAGCCACCGCACCTGGCCATCACCTGGAGTCTTAAGCAGGAACAGCCATCATTGGGCCCACAGTTGCCACATCAGGAACAGATAAGGAGAACAGGCCAGGAAAGAAGTTGTAGTGGCCCAGGTGGGAGAAGCTTGCATCAGGGTCATCTTTGGCATAGAAAATAGAAAGACTTGGGCTGGGCACAGTGGCTCACACTTGTAATCCCTCCACTTTGAGAGGCCAAGGCAGGCGGAATTGCCTGAGCCCAGGAGTTGGAGACCAAGCTGGGCAATGCGGCAAAACCGCATCTCTGCTAAAAACACAAAAAACTAGCCAGGCATGGTAGTGCACACCTATAGTCCCAGCTACTTGGGAGGTTGAGGTACAAGAATCGCTTGAACCCAGGAGACAGAGGTTGAAGTGAGCCAAGATTGCGTGCCTGAACTCTAGCCAGGGTGACAGAGCGGGACTCCATCTCAAAAAAAAAAAAAAAAAAGATTTAGGATCTAGTTAGCAAAAGACAACCACCACATGTGGTCAGCTTCCTTCTGATCCCCCCTCTGCATGGCTCTGTATTTAATGACCTAAAACTAGGAGACAGGCATAACATGTATAATCACAAGAACCCTTGGTTTCTTCAGAAACCTTGATGGAGGAGGCGTCATCCATCCAATAAATGGTTCTCACTGACCTTTCTAGCATCAGTAAGTGTGACTTTTTTCAGATGAGGCTGCCAAGCCCAGCCTGGGACAGCTACTCACCTTTAGGACTTTATGCTATTATCACAGGAGTTGGATTCATGGGTCAAAATGTAGAATCACCCACCCTGAGTCTTCATACTAGCCAGGAGTCTTGAAGGCATCGCCACCCCAGCTCCAACTCCTGGCGTGTAATAGGTCTTCAAGGAGCATTGGTGCATAACTGGCTCTCGCTTGTGCATGAACATCTGGTTTCCACCAAGCCTTGAATGCTAGAAATGGGGAGGCTGAGCCAGTTCAGCTCCAGCCCTCCTGGAACTCACAGCCTTGCCTCTGATATGAGGAATGAGCTGGTACCCTTGACCATCAAATGTGGTGACCGGCACTAGGTTACTTCAGTGGCCGGTCCGTCCCTTCCTTCTCTCCTAGAAGACAACTCCAGTACCTTTGAGTTGGTGCTGGGGCCCAGCCAGCATGCCTATACCTTGGCCCTCCTCGGGGACCACTTGAAAGAGACCTTCTACCTCGAAGCTATGGTGTTCCCGTCCGCTGAATTCTCAGGCCTGATCACCTACTCTGTGTCCCTGGTGGAGGAGTCTCAAGATCCGGTATGTCCTCACATAGATGAGTCCATGGGCTGGGATGCTCGGGTAGGGGAAAGCATCTCCTCCAATTGAACAGAGCTTGGGGTTTGCTGGGGCAGAGCTGCAGAAGGCAGGTGGGGCCAGGCTGAACAACTGGAAGCCTGGGTAGGAGGAGAGGGAGTAGATGTGGAAGCAGGTTGCTGACAGAACCTTGTCTTGTTGCAGTTAATTCCAGAGACTCCGCTGTACAAAGACACGGTGGTGTTTCGGGTGGCTCCCTGCATCTTCATTCCCTGCACCCAGGTGCCTCTGGAGGTTTATCTGTGCAGGTGAGAGACCCTCAGGCCGACTGTGCCAGGCGGTTCTTATAACTGGCACCCTCTTTTCTGTATGCAGGGCAAGGTGGGTAAAGATGGCTAGGACCTCTCACCAGGTGAGTGTAAACCCTTTGGTCTGAGCTGTCTGGACCTGACCCAAGACAGTCCAATACATGCCTGAATATTTCCAAAGCTGGGCATGGAGCAATGAATGAGACAGTCCCCCTATTCTTATGTGAGGGTCAAACAACATGGTTTTAAATAGTACCAAGTGCTCTAAAGCAGGGCGAAGGATGGAGAGGTTGGACGAGAACCTGTTCCAGGGATGATGAGGCTCCTACGGAGCCAGCAGAAGAACAGGTGTGAGCCCAGGAAGGGGTGGTGGGGGGCTGGGTAAAAGGAGCAGAGCCCTGTGGGCCCTGGGCATTAGGGAGAGGTGTCTGGGATCATAGCCACCCCGAATACAGTGGTGAAAACTGTCACCTAGATACCTGCAGGAAGATGGTACTGCTCACCCACTGCCATTTAGGGGCCCTGGTTCCTTTCAGTCTTGTGAAGCTTTCCCTCGGGGCGGCATCCTCCTCGATGGAGGCTGGGTGTGCACATTCCTAGGTCCAGGCCCAGGCCCCAGGGAGGGAGAAAGAGCCAGGATCCGGGTGCTGCCACCTAGTGTTGGAGCTGGTGGTCTAGAAGTCTCCTGAACCACTTCTCATGTGCCAAAAGCCTGAACACACAAGGCCACATCCGGCTTCAGGGAATCCAGAAACTGTCTCTGCTACGTAGCCGCATGCCTAGGGAGAAAAGGATCCTGAAGCCACAACCAGTGGGAAACCAAGGGTTCTGTCTGCACGATCACTCTGGCCACATGGGAAGTCGGCTGCAAATAAACGATGGGAGACCAGTCTAGACAGCGTGGCTCAAGCCAGGGTGGCAGGAGCACAGCCGTTAGAGGTGGGCTTGGTCTGCAGGTAGGACATCCCTGCCCCACTTGCTCTATACCAGCCGCTTCCAGATGACTACTGCCACGTCGCCCCTTATTACAAATTCCTTATGTGAAGGCTGTCTTTTTTTAAGGAGGCGAAGGATAATGCTGATAGAATGCTCTAGCAGGGATGGGAAATACTAATAGAAAGGAAAAGACAGCCAGGCGTGGTGGCTCACATCTATAATCCTAGCACTTCGGGAGGCTGAGGCTGGCAGATCACTTGAGGGTCAGAAGTTCAAGACCAGCCTGGCCAGTGTGGCAAAACCGTGTCTACTAAAAATATAAAAATTAGCTGGGCGTGGTAGTGGGTGCCTGTAGTCCCACTTACTTGGGAGGCTGAGGCAGGAGAATCACTTGAACATGGGAGGCGGAGGTTGCAGTGAGCTGAGATTGTGCCATTGCATGATCTCCCGCAATCAGGAGCCTGTGCAACAGAGCAAGACTCCGTCCCCCACAAAAACGGAAAAGGCAACTGCAGGAGCCCAGATTGTAGGATGGGTGTGCAAGTCAAACCAGCCTTAATGTGGGTACAAGGGCACTCACCGTGGTTCAGGAGGAAACACACAGAATCGACTAGGAAACAGCAGGATGGCTGGATGGTGCCGAGGACCTGTTGAAATTGGCAAGCTAAAGAAAGCAGTCATCATGGGTTTTTCTCCATCTATTCTAAGTAACTTTTTCCAGGAAGAATAAATGTAGAACTAAGTCTAAGCAGATTGGATTTTGCCAGGCAAATAAGCTCAAGGAGAAGGACAAGAATGTATTCTGATGCCCCACCGAATGCAAGGTTGAGGAAGGAAAGGAAAGGAACAGGGCTGATGGATAAAAGCCATCAGAGGCTAGAGGTCCCAGTGAGGCCAACCTGCCAGCCCAGGGCCTAGAAGGGGCCACAGGGAAGATGATGGCCATGGGACTGAATGTTTATCTTTTTTTGAGGCTGGGTCTTGCTCTGTTGCTTAGGCTGGAGTGCAGTGGTGTGATCTCGGCTCACTACAACCTCTGCCTCCAGGTTCAAGCAATTCTACTGCCTCGGCAACCCAAGTAGCTGGGATTACAGGCGTACACCACCGTGCCTAACTGATTTTTGTATTTTTAGTTGAGACAGGGTTTCACCTTGTTGCCCAGGCTGGTCTTGAACTTCTGACCTCGAGTGATCTGCCCACCTCGGCCTCCCAAAGTGCTGGGATTACAGGCGTGCACCACCATGCCTGGCTAATTTTTGTATTTTTAGTTGAGACAGGGTTTCACCTTGTTGCCCAGGCTGGTCTTGAACTCCTGACCTCAGGTGATCCGCCCACCTTGGCCTCCCAAAGTGATGGGATTACAGGCGTGAGCCACCACGCCCAGCCAGAAATCTGTGTTGCTATTTGTTGCTGCACCCAGGACACCTCCCTTCCTTCAGGGCACTTCCTGACCTGGCTCTGCTGTGGGCAAAGCTGAGAAGCATTGGACAAGATGGGCTCTGAGCTGCTGGCATGTGCTGTGGTCAGAGGATGGTTGCTCTGTCGACCTCATGGGCAGGGATATGACCTCTCCTGGCATAGGGAGGTCATGACCCGTGAGGGAGCCTGGAAAGCCTTCCCAGAACCGGCTTCTCTCTCATGGCAGGGAGCTGCAACTGCAGGGTTTTGTGGATACAGTGACGGAGCTGAGTGAGAAGAGCAACAGCCAGGTGGCCTCTGTCTACGAGGACCCCAGCCGCCTGGGCAGGTGGCTCCAGGTAATATCCCACCTAGGAACCCACCTGTGGAGGAGGGGTGGGGAGACTCAGTATGTGGCACCTAGGAGGAATGTCACAGGCTTTTAGTTAACCCTAAAGCAGACCAGAGCCTTGATCGGGGTGGCCCCATTCTTAGGACTTCAGTGAAGGATCAGATGAGGATTTGCCTGAGTTATGGCCACTGAAGAATAGAGTTTAGAGAGCCAGGTGCGGTGGCTCATGCATGCAATCCCAGCACTTTGGGAGGCTGAGGTGGGGAGATCATGTCAGGAGATTGAGACCGTCCTGGCTAACACGGTGAAACCCTGTCTCTACTAAAAATGCAAAAATTAGTCAGACATGGTGGCACGTCCCTGGTCCCAGCTACTCGAGAGGCTGAGGCAGGAGAATCGCTTGAACCCGGGAGGCAGAGGTGGCAGTGAGCTGAGATCACACCACTGCATTCCAGCCTAGGCTACATAGCGAGATTCTGTCAAAGAAAAGTTTAGAGTCCAACCTCCTTCCCATTGCAGAATGTACACAAGTTCAAGACCACAGAACCCTAACCCCCAGGCCCCTGAAGGGTCTGATGCCTTTGGTTAAGGCTGAGAGCTGGGCCACTGCCTTGGGTCCCACCTGACCCTGGCACAGCAAGTCTAGAGCCCTGGTCAGGCTTCAGTTCTAGAGCTCTGCCCTCTGCAGATGCATGATCGCCACATGCTAGGCATACCATCCTGAGCACCAGAGAGAAATCAGAACATCTGCTGTCCCATGTTAGCAAGGGTAGAATTTTTTTTTTCTTGAGACAGAGTCTTGCTCTGTCTCAAGGTGCCAGGCTGGAGTACAGTGGCGTGATCTTGGCTCACTGCAACCTCCGCCTCCCGAGTTCAAGCAGTTCTCCTGCCTCGGCCTTCCAAAGTAGCTGGGACTACAGGTGTGCACCACCACGCCCAGCTAATTTTTGTATTTTAGTAGAGACAGGGTTTCACCATGTTGGCCGGGATGGTCTCGATCTCTTGACCTTTTGATTCACCTGCCTCAGCCTCCCATAGTGCTGGGATTACAGGCGTGAGCCACCGCACCCAGCCAAGTGTGGAACTTTTAAGTGTTACGAAAGTTAGAGATTGAGATGATGCAGCGAGTCACTAGACCAAATGAGGCCGTTTAAGAATAGACGGGGAAAACCCTCAAATGAAAAGGAACCAAGGAGCTGGCCATACAGAGATTGGGGAAGGGGTAGCCGGGATTTAAAAGTAGGAGACCCCAGCCAGGCACCGGTGGCATACGCCTGTAATCCCAACACTTTGAGAGGCTGAGGCAGGTGGATCACTTGAGGTCAGAAGTTTAAAAACAGCCTTGAAAGCATGGCAAAATACCATCTCTACTAAAATTACAAAAATCAGCCAGGTGTGGTGGCACACACCTGGAGTGCCACATAGTTGGGACAGAGACAGGAGAATTGCTTGAACCCAGGAGGCAGAGGTTGCAGGGAGCCCAGATTACGCCACTGAACTCTAGCCTGGACAACAGAGTGAGACACTGTCTCCCCTGTCAAAAAAAAAAAAAAAAAAACGCACATGGGAGTGTGCTTGGAGGTGTTGAAGAGGGCTGGTGCAGCCGCATCAGTGAACGAAGGTGACAGGCAGGGCTACCTCCTAGCACCTTTTAAGCTAAAGGCAAGCAAGAGACACTCAAAGCATGAATCGAGAATGAAAGATTACAGTGTAGGTTTTCAAAAGACCTCTCCAGCTCAGATGTAGGGAACAGATCTTAAGAGTGGGCAAGAATGGAAGGGAAACTGGAAGGCGTTGCAGTGTATAGGGTGGAGATCATGGTGGCTTCCTGAGCGGCACCAGAGCAGAGTTGACTGGGAATGCAAGCCAGTGAGGCTTGTTAATGGATGCTTTACAAAAGAAGGAAGAGTCTGGTTGCTCAAGTCTTTGTCACCCAGGCTGGAGTGCAGTGGCGTGATCTCAGCTCCACTGCAGCCTCTATCTCCTGTGTTCAAGCAATTCTCCTGCCTCAGCCTCCTGAGTAGCTGGGATTACCAGCATGAGCCACCATTCCCGGCTAAGTTTATATATATTAGTAGGGATAGGGTCTTATGCTGCCCAAGCTGGTCTCGAACTCCTGAGCTCAAGTGATCCATCTACCTCGGCCTCCCAAAGTGCTGGGATTATAGGCATGAGCCACCGCGCCCAGCCATGGGTGCTCAAGTCTTAAACCTGAAGAGGAGGAAAGCAGGATCAGAGAGCCTTCAAGAAGGGATGACATCTGAGCTGGGTGTTGAGGGCTGAGCAGGAGTTGGCAGGAAGGAAGGGGGTTCTTATCGTTCCTTATCCCTAAAGGGGATCCAGGGAGATGAGCGATTGGCAAGTAATCTGTCTTCCTGTCCATTTCCAGGATGAGATGGCCTTCTGCTACACCCAGGCGCCCCACAAGACCACATCCTTGATCCTCGACACGCCTCGAGCCCCCAATCTTGATGAGTTCCCCATGAAGTACTCACTGGTGTGGAGCTTGGTTTGGCTGATCTGAGCTCAGTCCAATCTCTCAGGCCTGGTGCCTGCCTAGAAATGATGGGGCACTAAGTGGGGGGAGGGCCTGGGTGGCCTCTGCATGGGAGGGGTAGGTGGTGTGCGGTGAGGGGATGTGGGCATCTACCTGAGAGCCCAGATTGAGGGGTAAGACTGGGGCCTAAAGTCATCCCCTAGTAACGCCCCTTCCCCGGCCGGGTCTCTCTCCAGAGCCCCGGTATTGGCTATATGACCCACGACACTGAGGACCATAATGTGGCCAGCATGGATTCCATTGGGAACGTGATGGTGTCCCCACCTGTCAAGGTCCAAGGGAAAGAATACCCCCTGGGCAGAGTCCTCATTGGCAGCAGCTTTTACCCCAGGTGAGCCGCAGAGCCAGATGCCTTCAGATGACAGGCAGGGACCATGGTTGTTCCCCTGGCCCCACCTGCTTCCCATAGAACCTCAGCAGGTCCACACATTGTGTACTTTTTTTTTAGATGGAGTCTCACTCTGTCGCCCAGGCTGGAGTGCAGTGGTGTGATCATGCCTCACTGCAAGCCTCGCCCCCAGGTTCAAGCAATTCTCCTGCCTCAGTCTCCCCAGTAGCTGGGATTACAGGTGCCTGCCACTACACCTGGCTAATTTTTGTATTTTTAATAGAGACGGGGTTTCACCATCTTGGCCAGGCTGGTCTTGAACTTCTGACCTCGTGATCCACATGCCTCGGCCTCACAAAGTGCTGGGATTACAGGCATGAGCTGCCACACCTGGCAAAAAAATCTTTTTTTTTTTTTTTTAGATGGAGTTTTGCTCTTGCTGCCCAGGCTGGAGTGCAATGGCCCGATCTCTGCTCACCACAACCTCCACCTTCTGGGTTCAAGTGATTCTCCTGCTTTAGCCTTCTGTGTAGCTGGGATTACAGGCATGCACTACCACGCCTGGCTAATTTTGTATTTTTAGTAGAGACAGGGTTTCTCTATGTTGGTCAGGCTGGTCTTGAACTCCCAACCTCAGACGATCCACCTGCCTTGGCCTCCCAAAGTACTGGGATTACAGGCGTGAGCCACCACGCCCAGCCTTGTGGACTACTTCTTAAACTTAAGTAAGGACATTGAGGTTTTGATTCACGTGGGAGACTAAAGGTTAGGATAAACTACTTATTCTTTGATTCCAGGATTTAAACTGAAATGAGAAATTTGGTCCACCAGAATGTCATTTCTAAGATACGTGGCTGGATTTCTTGGTGGCCATAATTCCAAAATGATACTTGTGTCCAGGCTTGTCTGTCTAGAAACACTTGGCTTCGTTCTGAGTGGGGTCAGAGTAAAGGAATCATAACCAACCCATCCTCTATGGACTGGCCTCTTTCACCCAATGGCCAGAGAGGCCAGTTATCTGGAGGCAGCATGACACCAAGTGGCAGGCAACCAGCCTGGGCCACACTGGCTCAAGGGCTGTTCTTTCCATCTTTCTTCTAGCGTGGAGGGCCGGGCCATGAGTAGGACCCTCCGAGACTTCCTCTATGCCCAGCAGGTCCAAGCTCCGGTGGAGCTCTACTCAGATTGGCTAATGACCGGCCACGTGGATGAATTCATGTGTTTCATCCCCACAGATGAGAAGAGTGAGGGCAAAAAGGTCTGTGTTGAGGGCTGGAGAGGGGACATCTGACCATGTCCCCATGCCTTCTGTTGGGGACTCTTGGAAGATTCTGGGGAGAAAGTTGGCTTTTGTTTTTGTTTTTTGAGATAGTCTTGCTCTGTTGTCCAGGCTGGAGTGCAGAGGCATGATCTTGGCTCACTGCAACTCCCGGCCCCGGGTTCAAGCGATTCTCCTGCCTCAGCCTCCTGAGTAGTTGGGATTACAGGCATGTACCACCATACCTGGCTAATTTTTGTATTTTTAGTAGAGATGGGGTTTCACTATGTTGCCCAGGCTGGTCTTGAACTCCTGACCTCAGATGATCCACCCGCCTCTGCTTCCAAAGTGCAGGGATTACAGGTGTGAGCCACCATGCCCAGCTGAGAAAGCTGGCTTCTGACTCAAGTTCTCTTTCCCAGGGCTTCCAGCTGCTCCTGGCCAGCCCTGGCGCCTGCTACAAACTCTTCCAAGAGAAACAGAAGGAAGGCTATGGTGATGCTTTTCTGTTTGATGGAGTTAGAGCAGATCAGCTCCTGTCTAACAGTAAGGGAACACCCTTTCCACAGAACAGACTAGGGTCCTCCTTTTCCCAGGGGCCCCTTTCTACATAGCCATTCTGTCGCCCTTAGCAGAAAGGACCGCAGGGAGGCACAAAAGCTCTTGGAATTGTTGTACTGGAACATCTTATTTCCGGGCCACTCTGGTGGTACCAGGACAACACAAGTACACCAGATGTTCCGGGATGGCCTAGAGGCTACTAGGATGTATCGGAAGGGGGCTCACTTAGCACACAGGTGGCCCCAAGTGGGGGGAAAACAGGTGTTAGCAGTGTTAGTGCCTGGATTTATTAAGGGCATGCTGGGTTAAGTATCTAGGCATGGGGACTTTGTGGATCTCCTGGTCACTGTTAAAAAAAAAAACACACACACACACACAGGTGGACAAGCAGAGGTTGTGTGGCTGGTGGCATTGTACTTCTGATCTAAAGGCTGTGGGAATGGGCCCGGTGCAGTAGCTCACGCCTGTAACCCCAGCACTTTGGGAGGCCGAGGTGGGTGGATCATGAGATCTGGAGTTTGAGACCAGCCTGGCCAACATGGTGAAAGCCTGTCTCTACTAAAAATACAAAATTAGCTGGGTGTGGTGGCGCACTCCTGTAATCCCAGCCACTCCGGAGGCTGAGGCAGGGGAATCGCTTTAACCTGGGAGGTGGAGATTTTGCAGTGAGCTGAGATCGGGCCACTGCACTCTGGCCTGGCCTATAGAGCAAGACTCGGTTTCAAAAAAATAGACTGTAGGAATACAGAAAGGGGCTGGGAGTTTTAGGTTTTTCTAGACCCTCAATACCCAAAGTGTGATCTGAGGGCCAGAGCACCTGGGAGCTTGTCAGAACTGCAGGATTTCCACCTGGCTCCAGGCCTCCTGTATACTCAGCCTTTCAGCCTTTGGGGTGGGGCCCAGGAACTCCTGGTCATAGAAGCATCATGGAAGGTGACATCTGCCGAGCATGAACCACATGACAAAGACTGTCACCTCGGAGCTGGCAAGTGAATTGGGCATCCCTGTCCCAAAGATGAGGCAATTGAGGAACCAAGGTAATGTTACCTCATCAAGGTCGTAGGCAGAAGGTGCCAGGTTGTATTGGCATCAGGGGAGTAGGGGCTGAAGTCATCCTAACAAGCTCCAGGCTGTATCCCTCGGAGCCTGGCACAGGCTGCTCTCCCCCATGCTGGGGACAGAGTGGCCAATGGCAGTAAGTCCTGCCTGGGTGTTCTGGTGTGGACCCCAGTCAGTCCCCGGAAGGATGACATCAGACCTGAGGGTGTGGTCCCTGGAGACGGGCCAGGCCTCTCACTATGATCTCTGGCCCAGGAACACACCCGGGTGACTGAACCCAGCCCGAGTCTGCCCAGCTCTGGGCAGCGCTGCCACTGCCTGACCAGCAGACCTGCTGCCTGCTTCTTCCTACAGGAAGGGAAGCCAAAACCATCGATCAGCTTCTGGCTGATGAAAGCCTGAGGAAGCAGAATGAATACGTGGAGGTAGGGGCCAGTGTGCTGGGGGCCGTCCCCAAGAAAGGGCTGGTGCCGCGGGTACTGCAGGAAAGCTCCCATCTACCTCTCCTGAAGGGTGAGGGGTTAGGGGGCAGCTGCCTGCCACCCTTTTCTCCAGGTCCTGGGCTAGAGCTGGCCATATGCCGGTGCAGGGAGACTAGAGGAGTAAGGAGTTAGGGCTCCGGAGTCAAAAACGCTGCACGATGCACCTTAGGCTTAGAAGAGGGCTGGAAATAGCAAGCAGCTTTCCACAGTGCCAGATGGCTGAGGACCTGGGGTGGTACTGGGGCAGGGAGAAGCACAATGGCATGTCGGGACCATTGACAGATACTGCTTGCACAGATACTGTCAGATCGAGTTACTGTGACTATACAGCTGAGTCTCTTCCGCAAGCTGGGAAAGTCCTGATCATCTAGGCAATGTCCTAGCTATGAACCAGCAACGGCCCAAGCATTGTGCAAGATACCTTACTATAAACCCTGCAGATAGCCCTGTAAAGTAAAACGCCTCTTATGTATGAGGATAGTGAGGCACAGAGTAAAACCACTAGCCCGAGACAGTCATTTAGGGAATTGGGTCTGAACTCCCAAGTTCAAGTCTTGCTCATTATGCTGCTCAAGCTGCCTGGGGTCCATTTCCCGGAAAATGACATAGCTCAGTAGCCTCCTTGAAGAGGCCGGCTGAGCTGAGTATCAGATTCAAGAGGGCCTATTCAATGCTTTCTGGATGAAGTAGCCCATCACAGCAGTCCCAAGAATGGTGTTCAGGGTTGCCAAGCCTTCAGAGATCGTAGTGAATCATTGGCTGTGAGAAGCAGAGTCTCCCCTCAACTTCTGGGAGAAGCTGAGGTCCACAGAAAGGCAGTTTCTTGGCCGAGGTTGCATGGTCAGCAAAATTGCTTTGCTCACTAGGTCCTTACCCTTCCCAGAAATGTTCCCAAGGAACGTTCTATGCCATACACAGTGCATGGCTTCCCTGATCTTGGCAAGAACAGCTCTCCTGGTACAGCAGGGTGGGTGCCAGCCAGGCATGGGGCTGAGACCACATCTCCCAGCCCTTGGTGACAAATAGCTTAGGTGTGTTGGGTATGTGTTTGAAGCCTATTTCAGGACCTAGGGAGACATCCGGGTATTGGGCTCAGCTGGTCTGGGTTGGGGAAGTGCCCGACGCTGTCTAGCTGTGGGATCCTGGACTAAAGACCTGGCATTTCCTGAGCCCCCACTTCCCCATGTGAAAAGGGAACTGTGCCCACTTCATCAGAAAGGTTGGCATGGTATGTGAGGCTCCTTGGCACACAGCAAGTGATGGGGATGGTAGTGGCGTTGGGTCATCGCCTGCCTTCAGTATGGAAGGAAACTGGTTTTAATTCCTGATGAGCTCTCCCATCCTCTCCTGCCCCACAGAAGTGCATTCACCTGAACCATGACATCTTGAAGACAGAGCTGGGCCTGGTGGAACAGGACATCATCGAGATTCCCCAGCTGTTCTGCTTGGAGAAGCTAACTAATGTGCCCTCTGATCAGCAGCCCAAGAGGCTCTTTGCGAGGCCATACTTCCCTAACCTGGTGAGGGGTGACCGGGCATCCCTGGGCAGGGGAGGGCCTGTTCAGGCAACACTGGCTGCCACCTCACTATGCTGGACTGTGGAGATGGGGATGACAGATAATGGTGCCAATGAGGAAATGGAAGGAGATCCCTCTTCCACATCTTGGTGAGGGACGACCCTCCCTGAGAGCAGGTGCACTGGGCCTGAAGGCTGGGAGGCTCCCCAGGCAGTTTCTATGGACCAGGTGCTTTAGGAGCCTCAGTGAGCTGCCCTGTAGTCTAAAAGGATGAACCTGTGAGGCCCACTTCAGATGGGGTGCAGTGTACCCGAAGTCAAGGTCACTGTGCATCTGCTGGCAGTGAGGCCTTGGGCAAGCTGCCTCCAGGCGGGTCTTCCTGTCCGCTGTCCCCAGGGTCTGGGGAAGCAACGTCTGTTACAGGAGGTATATCAGCACTTAAAATAGCCTTCTGTTCTGCTTGACTGGTAGTGGTGGCTCACCTGTAGTTCTGGCATGTTGGGAGGTCAAGGGCGGAGGATTGCTTGAATTCAGGAGTTTGGAGACCAGCGGGGGCAACACAGACCCTGCATCTAAAAAAAAAAACTAGGTACGGCGGCTCATGCCTGTAATCTCAGCACTTTGGGAGGCTGAGGCAGGCATATCACTTGAGATCTGGAGTCTGAGACCAGCCTGGCCAACACAGTGAAACCCCATCCCTACTAAAAATACAAAAAATTAGCTGGGTGTGGTGGTACATGCCTGTAATCCCAGCTAATCGGAGGCTGAGGCAGGAGAATCCCTTGAACCCAGAAGTCAGAGGTTGCAGTGAGCCAAGATTGTACCACTCACCACTGTACTCCAGCCTGGACAACAGAGCAAGACTGTCTTCCCCCCTCCCAAAAATAGCTGGGTGTGGTAGCACATGTCTGTGTAGGAGGCTGAGGCAGGATGATTGCCTGAGCCTGGGGAGGTGGAGGCTGCAATGAGCCACTGCGCTCCAGCCTGGGCAACAAACCACGATCTTGTCTTAAAACCAAACCAAAAAACCATTCTGTTCCTACTTTAAATTGGAAGTTGCAATTGAGAGTAGTGGGGCTGGGGCCAGGCACGCTGGCTCACCCCTGTAATCCCAACACTTTGGGAGGCTGAGATGGGTGGATCTCAAGTTCAAGACCAGCCTGGCCAACATGGTGAAACCCCGTCTCTACTAAAAATACAAAAAGTATCTGGGCACGGCAGCATGCGCCTGTAACCTCAGCTACTTGGGAGGCTGAGGCAGGAGAATCGCTTGAACCCGGGAGGTTGCTGTGAGCTGAGATCACACCACTGCACTCCAGCCTGGGAGAAAGAGTGAGACTCCGTCACATACACAGAAAGGCGGGGGCTGCTGTGAATACAAGAGGTCTTGGCTTCACCAAGCCTATGTCAACTGCGGCTCCCATCTGAACTTTCTCATGTAGCAACTGACCCATTGTATAGGTGTTGAAAATGAATGGAGGTAATTGAGTGCCCCAATTCTCTAAACATTTACCTCTTCCCTGAGTCTTGGGGACACAGGCCTTGCCTGCCTCAACCGCACATAAAAAAAAATCGTTTTTTTTTTTTGGAGATAGTCTCACTCTGTCACCCAGGCTGGAGTGCAGTGGCACAATCTCGGCTCACTGCAACCCCTGCCTCCCAGGTTCAAGCGATTCTCCTGCCTCAGCCTCCTGAGTAACTAGGAGTACAGGCACCCATCACCACGCCCAGCTAATTTTTGTATTTTTAGTAGAGGTGGGGTTTCACCATCTTGGCCAGGCAGGTCTCAAACTCCTGACCTTGTGATCTACCGCCTTGGCCTCCTAAAGTGCTGAGATTACAGGTGTGAGCCACAGTGCCCAGTCGGAGCGTCTTCTAACAGCTCAGTGTGGTCCGGTTGGGGTGAGTAGTGGAAAGAAGCTGCTTTGAGGAGGAGATGAGGTATGAAAGATGCGCAGAAGTCAGCTGACAAAGTGGGGGTGGGGAGAGCGTTCCAGTGGAGATAGCAGCTATGTGGCGCATCCAGACAGTAAGGGGCCAGAATAATTGAAACACAGGAGAAACTGGAGAAGTTGACAATGCCAGACCTTGGCCAGGCAGAATTTTATGTCTTGCTGTTGAGAAAGAGCCATTGGAGGGGGCTAAGCAGAAGTGAGCTAGATTTCACTGACCTGGAGGCAGCGGCCGTGTGCCTGCTACGCCTGGTCTGGGCTGATCTGACCACAGGGAGGTAGGTGGGGGGCTGGCTTTCAGGGCTCTGATCCCTGTCCAGGCCTCGCCCACCCTAACTGTCTTTCTGACAGCTGCGGATGATTGTGATGGGCAAGAACCTGGGGATCCCCAAGCCTTTCGGGCCGTAAGTCAAGGGGACTTGCTGCCTGGAAGAAAAGATACGCTGCTTGCTGGAGCCCCTGGGTTTCAAGTGCACCTTCATCAGTGACTTCGACTGCTACCTGGCAGATGTCGGAGACATCTGTGCCTGCGCCACTGTCCGCCGGGTGCCCTTTGCCTTCAAATGGTGGAAGATGGTACCTTAGACCCAGGCCCTGGAGCTGCCAGCTCTGCCCCAGCATGGATGGCCTATGTCACCATGCAGCAGCAAGACTCCTTGCCAAGTGGAGGAGGCTGGAAAGTCGAGGCAACACAACCCTTTCTTACCTGTCCACCCTGACCCTTGGACCCCGTAGGATGACAAATGCCGCCAGCTTGAACCCCTGTGGGGAAAAGATGGAAAAGTTTTCAGCCAAGAGGCGTTTACTAAATAGCCAATAAAGCACTGGCGGTTGTGAATGCATCTTGGTGGTGACCTCCTTGTTTGGGGAGGGGGTCCTTTGGCCACGCTGGCCCGCTTGTGAGGGGCAGAGAGGTGGCTACATGATGAGCTGCTGTCCTTCCCCTCATCTCCAAATCGTGTCTATGGTAGGGAGTGGTGCAACTTGGATTATTCAAATGGACTTAGATTATTCAGATGGACTTAGATCATTCAAATGCTGCTCTGGTTTAAGCAACTGTGACAAGCTGAGTCTAGAGTCCAGGTCCAGGCTGGAAGAAGGTCGAGGGCCTCCCCTTGGGCCAGGTAGGAGCTGGAGGGGGCAGGCCCAGGGTGACAGTGGTGTCATGCCCAGTCGGCAGCTGGCCTCAGCAGGTGGAGGTGCTGGTCTTCTTGGGTCTATAGGTGTGGCCTCTGAGAGAAGGCACAGCAGGGGCAGACCTGGACTGACAGCCTGAAGTGCCCCCTCCAGGGCCCAAAGCTGCATATTCCCATCTGACCAGCCCTGTGTTAATGGCACAGGGATGTTGTTAAGCTTTAACAAGCGCTGTGGCTCCTGCCCTGCTGCTCCTGGGTGATGACTTCTCTAGGACACTCGAATTTTCAGGGTAGGCCCTGAGAAGGGAGCCCTGTGTCCCTGTCCCACAGGGAGCTGAAGGCAGAGCTGGGTCTTGAACTAGCCTCGGTCCCAGCGCCCGGGGCTGTGGGCAGTAGGCAGGACCTGGCTAGCCTCTGCCAGCTGCTGGGGCGGTATAGGAGGGTCACCCCAGGGAAGCAAGGCAGCTGAGAGGCAGAAGCCAGGGCTGAGGCAATGGGGCCGGTCTCTGGATCAGATGCGGGTCTTCACCCAGGAGCTGCGTGCTGGTGTGCCAGCTACCCCGAACATCTGACGCAGGACCTCTCCTTAACCTGCCTGTGGTGGTGCAGGGTTTTATGGACTAGGGCCCTCTCGTATTCATGGCTCTGTTCCCTTACCAGCCTGGGACTCTGACACAGACCAGGCCTTCAAATGAATCTTTGAAGATAGTCTGGAAAAGCCAAAGGGAGTGGGGGACTCTGGATCCCAAGGGCTGGGGCTCCATCTCTAGGGAAAAAGGGAAGAGGGAAGCCCTAGGGCCAGAAGAGGGGACAGAGGGGGACAAAATATCTACCCTCCCACCCACACAGGCTTTTCCCAGGGAACTCGCCCCCTTCTGCCAAGGGCTGCCTTGGGGTGGATGAATTCGTCCCTCCTCTGACCCTAACTAGACCCTCACCCGGGGCTTTTCAGGTCAGCCCTGGGCCCTTCCCACCCACCTGCCTGAGGGCCCCGCAGGAGACCTTGGCAGCTTGACACCCTTTTTTCCTGTTACCTCCCAGGCACCCAGCAGCACCGCCCTGATGGCACCTGCAGAGGCGCCCTTCCAGCCCTGGCTGTGACACCTGCAGCAGAGCTGGGTTTGCTGGGCTTGTACAATGCTGTAAACTTCTCTAAGTTAGGCGCCGACGGTTTACTCAGTCTGGATTTCCAGCTCCTGCTGCCAAGTCTTACCACCCTGGGCCTGAGGTTGAAGACCCACTGGCCACACCCCAGACACAGATGTGTCCAGAAGACCCCAGTCCCCGTCGTTCCCCACTGTGACCCCTGCAAAGGTCACCTGGCGCCGTGCTTCACTACTGCTGTAGGGAAGGAGAGGAAATGCTCCCTGTACCTGTCAAAGGTGAGAAAACAAGCTAATGGGCCCTGTATGTCAGTTTCCTCACCAGTGCAACTGAGCAAGACTTGTGCCTGTCTCAAGGTTGTTCTGAGGACTGGAGTAATTTACATAAAGCCCCAGAAAGACATGGCACCTTATTCCTTAGCCACTCTCATTCTTGAAGGCTGGGAGACCATATCTCTGTAGCAGTGAACAAAACCCTCCATTGCCTGCATAGCAGACACAGGGCCAGGTGCAGTGGCTCACGCCTGTAATCCCAGCACTTTGGGAGCTGAGGTAGCTGGATCACTTGAGGCCAGGAGTTCAAGGCCAGCCTGGCCAACATGGGAAACCCCATCTCTACTAAAAATACAAAAATTGGTCAGGGGTTGTGGTGTGCACCTGTAATCCCAGCTACTTGGGAGGCTGAGTTGGGAGAATCACTTCAACCCAGGAGGCGGAGGCTCCAAAATGTGCCACTGCGCTCCAGCCTGGGTGACAGAGCAAGACCTTGTCTCAAAAAAAAAAAAAAAACCCCAGGGAATACTGGTGGGGTTGGGGTTGAGGGGAGACCTAATGTGAGGGCAGTTTAGGGTTTTGGAGATTCCAACCCTCCCATATGCCTCCCAACCTGCAACACGCCATCTTTTAGCTTTTTTCTAAGACTGAGTTTCACTCTTGTTGGCCAGACTGTAGTGCAACGGCTCCATCCCAGCTCACTGCAACCTCCACCTCCTGAGTTCAAGATTCTCCTGCCTCAGCCTCTTGAGTAGCTGGGATTACAGGCATGTGCCACCACACCCGACTAATTTTGTATTTTTAGTAGAGACCACGTTGGTCAGGCTGGTCTCGAACTCCCGACCTCAGGTGATCTATCTGCCTCGGCCTCCCAAAGTGCTGGGGTTATAGGTGTAAGCCACCACACCCAGCCATTTTAGTTCTTTAAAGGCACCAAGTCCTCTCCCCTCCTGGCTGCTTCAGTGCCCAGAATGCCCTCAGCAGGGGGTGACCCCCATTTCCCTTCCAAAGTGCTTAAGGAGCTATTCCTGTCTCCCCATTCTCCCCTTCCCGCATCTCTGCTTGCTGAGTCCTCCTAGTCTGGAGAGTGGACTCCACTGCTACTGGCTGGTGGTAACATCAGCTAAGCCAGATCCTGAGACCCTCCAGTGTGGCCATCCCGTGTAACCCTCCCTTAGGTCCCAGCCCTTCCAATGTGGGCCTGGGGCAGGTGTTGAGGGCGGAGCAGGACTAGGCAACAGGCAAGTCCCCTTCCCCATCCGCCATCCTTCCAGCCTTTCCACTCTTCCCTGGAAGCCTAAGGAGTCGCTGAGAGTGGAGGGCACTGGCCAACAAGGCAACTGGCTTGACGGGGCAGGACAGCAGCAGGAGGCAGCAACTCTGCAGGTGAGAAAACCCCAGAACCAAAGGCCAGATGTGGCTCACGCCTGTAATCCCAGCACTTTGGGAGCCTGAGGTGGGTGTCTCAATACCAGCCTGGCCAACATGGTGAAACCCTGTCTCTACTGAAATACAAAACTAAGCCGGGTATGATAGTGGTTGCTTGTAATCCCAGCTACTCAGGAGGCTGAGATGGGAGAATTGCTTGAACCCGGGAGATGGTGGTTGCAGTGAGCAGATATCGTACCACTGCACTTCAGCCTGTGCAACTAAGCAGCAAGACTCCATCTCAAAAAAAAAGTAGCTAGGCGTGGTGGTGGGTACCATAATCCCAGCTACTCAGGAGACTGAGGCAGGAGAATCCCTTGAAACCCGAAGGCGGAGGTTGCAGCGAGCTGACATCATACCACTGCACTCTGGCCTTGCGAAAGCGAAAACTCTGTCTCAAAAACAAAAACAACAACCAGACTGTTGGAGTGGACTGCAGGAGTCAGGGCGAGACACACAACACCCAATTTGCAGCATGGTCAAGCCGTGACAGCCAGTGTGTGTCAGCCAGGACTCTGCCTGCAGCAGTGGCTGCTTTCCCTGACCACGGGGGACTCCTCCAGGCTGCCAGGGAGGGAGATGGGAAACACCGTTTTACATGAGGATGGTCCTGCAACAGTGCACAGGCTGCTGCTGCAGCTGACAGGCCATGGGAGCCGGCCTCCTCTCCCAAACGGGGCGATGACTGCTGGGAGGGGCTGGTCTGGCCACTATTCAGCTAGTCAACACAAGGTGGCCAGCAATCGAGGCTCCAGGGATCCCCGGCATCTCTGTGGCTGCAAGGAGTTGACGTCCTGTGTGAGGGTCCTGTCTAGGACTCTGCCTGGTATAGACTGAGCAGCAGCCTAGAAGCGAATGCCTGCCAGTCCCTCCCGGAGAAGGGAGGGCGTCTGCAGCCTCTGAACATCGGCCCAGCCTCCTGGTGCCCTCTGGCGGACAGTTGGCCACACTGCCTGCAAGGAGCAGCCCTGGCCTGAGTCCCCAGCCAGGGCCTGAGCACAGGGCCCGCTGCTGGTCTGGGGAGCAGGTGTGCACGTATGTCACTGTGCACACAGTACATGCAGTCACTGTTCTGGATGCCTTCCGTGACTTATTGCCTCTCAGTCCCAGTGCGAATATGAAAAACTCCACTTTTGAATTGGACAACTGAGGCACTGACACCGTTCCCCTCTCCCCCAGCATTTCACGTCTCCTGACACTACCTCCTGTGGGTGCCATGGCTCGGGAGGTACATGTGCAAGGAGTTCACGCAGAAGCCAAGACGGAATAGACAATGATGTCGTTTATTTAAAATGTTTACTCCAAGAAATATATATATAAAAAAAATAAGACAATCACAGCACTAACCCAGGCACCTTCGACCAAATCACAGCCGCCTCTTGGCTCCCCTCACACTACGCCTCTTTCAAACTCTTGTTCCTGAGCTGGAAGACCAGTCAGATGCCCTTGGGGTCAGCGCCAAGCCCGATCCCAACTGGGCAACTGTGTACCTTTCTCTAGGAGTGCACGATGCCCTCCCCCCAACTCCTTGTTTTAAAGGATTTAACCCATGAGGAAGTTCATGTTTCAATCTAAGCCGAAAGGAGGTGCGGACAAGGCAGTCTTCACTCCGAAGGTCCCTCTCCTGCTCCGGTCCCCGGCTACGGCTCTAGAAGAGGCTGGCTGCTGGGCTGCCATGAAGCCGCCAGAAAAACTCAGCCCAGCTCTGCCCAGGGCGGCTCCTGCTTCCTCAACCCTCAGTGCCCACGACTCAACGGAGAGACCTCAAGGCTGCCAGGAGCACAGGTGCCTGGGCTGCGTTCCAGGAAAGAGACCTGTCCAGGGAAATGGATCAGGCTGTCGCGTGGAAGCTTGAGTCAGAGATGGTGGTTTTGGGGTGATTTGGACAAACTGGGTTCCTTTAGCAAAGCTCTGAAGCGGCAGAAGCTTCTCCCCTGGACTACTATTGAACACAGAACAAGAGATATGCGTGGCGTCAGGCTAGGTCTTAGAGAGATGCGGGCCAGCCTCCTCCCACAGGGCCTTGGGGGCTGACGGGACAGACATTGCTACGTGCCCTCCGAGGGCAGGAGTCATGGTAAGGAGCGACTGGGGTGGCAAATAGGAAAAAAGCAACAACTAGATCATTTTTGGCATTTTAACATGGAGACAGTGACAAGTGGTAACAACAGCAAAAGCAAAAAAACTTCAGACCAATCTTGAACTTTCCCATCCACCCAAGCCTCACACTGAAGTTCTACTCCCATCTCCCCCACAAGCACCCCTGAACTAAACAGCTATTTTAAAGCACCCAAACCAGTCCAGACCCTCTGGAAACCCAGAGCCCCAGCGAGCGCTGTTCCCTCTCTTGGGTCCAGGCGAGAGGAGGGTTCTGGGAAAGGCACCTCATAACTCACTCAGCACAGCGCACATGGCGGCGGGCACAGCATCTGTGCTGACACTCGAAGAAGGGGACTGTTCGGTAATCCCAACTATTTGGTACCAGAGCCAAGCAAACATGACTAAAGGGTGCTGGGTTGGCAGCACGGTACCCGAGTCTCAGCAATAGGGCGGCCGTGCGAGGCAGGATCCAGGTGGGGAGAAAAGGAGACCGAAGGACGAGGGTGATCCAGGCTGGTACGGAAAGGGCTCATCCTTCTTGCAAGGACGGGAGAATGCACTTGACTGCTGGCTGATCAATCTCTAGCTGGCGAGTGCACGTGACAAGGCTCAGCCCTGACTCCACCGGGAGCCACGGAGCCGACTCAACTGATACAAATGTTCCCACCTCTGCCCCACCCCCAAGTCCCCATGGTTCCACCATCACCTGATTTTCATTTGGATGTCTTTAACAGCTAAAGTAGATACAAATGGCTAAACACAGACCCCCAATCCCCCACCAGGGGGGACATGGCAGATTCTATAATGTCACAGCCAGAAGGCTGTGGGCGTACAGGCGGCCAAGGGGAGAAACTGAACCCACACTGGCCTAGGCCACTCTGCAAGGAAAAGCAGGCAAGGAGTGACCCGGACGCTCCCGAAGCACACAAGCGCGATTCTGGATGGAGGCGGCCGGCAGGGACTGACTGCCCAGCTGCTGCCGGTTCCTGTAAGGGACATTTTTTCTGAGTAAATGGCGATTTGTCTTCCATGTAGCATCCACTTGGATCATGACGCTAATTGTAACTGGAAAGGGGTGTTTTGGGGAGTGTATTCAGGAGAGGAACAAACAAAAAAATTTTAAAAAAACCTAGGTTGCTCAAAGTTTCTGCCTCTTTTGTAGGAATGGTAAGTCAACTATGAGCAAGTACTTTAATGCGACATTAAGGGGAAAAAACGTACTTTGGAAAGCATACAGAAAAAAAGGTAGTTAACTAATGGTGGATCACTTATAAAACGGAACCTCAGGGAGTCTAAACAAAAATGCACCTTCGGTCAACTTTTGCTTTTTTAAATTCCTCGTCTGACTTCACGTCCCAGTGCACATGGAAATGACAGCTGCCGCGAGAGGTGTGGAGTTGGAGGAGTCTCCGGGAGCATCAGAGGGTTCGGGGGTTATATTCTGGCAGTTTCTTGATCTTCTCTTTCTCGGTCTCACTTTCATCTCTTGCTATCACCAGGGAGTGTGAGTAGCCCATGGCGACCTGGGGGAACAAATCCGTATTGGGTGTGCATGCGGCCCCTGGGCTAATTAATGCACCGAGATCCTGGAAACTGGGTGCCACAGCGGGTGAGCATGGGGGAAAATGGAGGGGCCCCGGAAAACTGCAAAAACCCCCTCTGCTTCAGAGAGCTAGTTCCCACGTGATCATCACCAACACTCCACCAATCAGAGCCTTGCAGGCTGCCCTGGGAGACCAGCCGGAAGGAAGCCCACTGGGCCACCTCTCGTCAGCAGGGACAGGTGGCACCTGGCTCCAGCTCCACTTCCATCCTCCTCTCTGGCTCACAGTCCCGCCTGGGTGAGGTGCACAACCCCTCTGTATCTCGGCAGACAGGGCCGGTGGCCTGGCTGAGTCACAGGGCCTCGCTCCGCATCTGGCTCCTGCGGCCACGCAGCCTCCACTCGGAGGACCTGCAGACCTGCTTCCAACCCAGCAGATCCGAGTCTCGGGCAGGATGGAGACAAAAGTCATGTGCTGCTCACCCGAGTGGAGCTGCTGTGGCCAGTGGGTGGCACCTGTCATCAAGGGTGAGGACAGCCACCCAGTGGCTGTCCAATGACCCTCTGCACTCACTCCTGCTGACTATTACCCTCAACAAACCCTAGCCTAAGGTGCCAGGAAAGTCAGCTAAGGAGATGTGAAACAAGACGACAGACAGACTGCACCGACCAGAAGCGTGGAGTGAAACGCCGCTGGGTATGGACAGGTCCCCTTGCTGGCACGGCTGCCCCCGCTCACCTGCTCTGAAAAAATGCCGTCCAGAGTCTTCACCTCCTGGGCTGCAGTGGAAGACTTGGGTTTGTGGTCCCCGTAGCCCTGGCGAAGCAAACAAGATGTTCGCAATCGGGGACCAATGTGGCTCAGGCCACAGTGGGGATTACGGCAACGCTTCCTGGCCCCCACTAACCAGGAGCCAGTGGTGACGCCCGTGATCAAGCCCGGCCACCCTTAGACACAAGGGCCAAGTGGAATCATCCAAGTTTATCCATGAAAGCTGCCGCCGGCAGGCAACTAGTGCTTAACCTGAGGAAGACAAAGGTGCTCAGCTCTAGCCTGTGGGACTTCTGTTCACACAGGTCCCTTCTGAGGAGTATGGCATTGGTGACAGGAAGAACGGCAATTGCGGCCCTTCGGGACGAAAGTTACAAAGAACATGGGCTGACCACAGGCCCTTGATGCCTCCACTGTCCAGAGGGCAGAATAATCACCATCCAAAATGACACGAAAGGGCTTACGCGTGAAAGGGAGATGATTTATTAGCAATGGCACCAAGGAACCAGTTTCACTCCCAGAGACAAAAGGAACTGGACAAACAGGCACAGCTAAGGCGGAGTCCTGTGCAAAGGTGTGGAGCTGGGTGAATGAAAGGCTAAGGGCCCCGGCTCAGCTGAAACAGAGGGTCCCGCAGGGCAGGAGAGGTAGACCCTCCCTCCCCATCCCAGGCCTGCCCACTGCCCACGTGTCCCTGGCTTTGTCTCCTGCCAGGCCCCACCTCGTGCCTTTCCTCCCAGGTGCCAGGCCATGTTCTCACCCTTGAGAAGCTCCCCACAAAGTCTCCCTTGCTCCCCTCTAGTTTCAAAACTTCTGTTTAGAAGGTCAAAGTCTATTTCTGATAAGCTCCAGAAAATATCTGTTCTTCACTAAGAACAATCTGAAGAAACTGGGCCAGGTCCTGTCTCTTTCCTGTCAATGTTTTAAATCGGGCCACCAGTGCGTCTGAGCCAGACTGCAAGGGTGTGCAGAGCTCCGAGAAAAAGGTGTGTTCACCATCCATCCCAGCCACAGCTCCAGGGACAAGGAACGCCCTTCCTTCCCCCTCCAGGTCAGCTCGCAACCACGAGAGGACAGGAGAGGGAGACAGACTGTGTTTCTAACAAGAAATAAGGGCCTAAAACTATGACCCCCAAGAATTAAGCAGAGAATCAAACAGTGACTAGCACAGGCAAACCATCAGGACATACTCCACAGCCAAGCTAGTCTTCTTAAACAAAAAAAGACTCACCTTGTCTGGGCGCGGTGGCTACACCTGTTATCCCAGCACTTTGGGAGGTGGAGGCAGGTTGATCACCTGAGGTCAGGAGTTTGAGACCAGCCTGGCCAACATGACAAAACCCCATCTCTACTAAAAATAGAAAAATTAGCCAGTTGTGGTGGTGGGTGCTAATCCCAGCTACTCGGGAGGCTGAGGCAGGAGAACTGAGAAGTGTTTGAACCCGGGAGGCGGAGGTTGCTGCAGTGAGCCAAAATCATGCCACTGTACTCCAGCCTGGGTGACAGAGCAAAATCCGTCTCCCCCCGAAAAAAAAAAAAAAAAAACCCACCTAGTACCAGAACCTAGGAATGAAAGCTGTTTGTTTGGGGAAGGCCATGTGAGTGACATTGAGGCCATGGGTTCTAACCTCATCACTCACGTAACTGATATTAACAACAGAAACACAAAATCACCCACAACTGTGAGCTTCCCACTGACTTAAGCCCCCCAGCAGAGAGGGAGCAAACAGGCCCCTTTCCTACCGTATCTCAACGGTGGTCTACAAAATGCAAGGGAAACTGGATCTGAAAAGTCTCAATTTTCAGAGTTTACAAATGTGCAGCGATGACTCATAATCATCTGACTAGCACAGGACTGTCCCTGGAAACTCTGGGACTCAATTATGTTGCAGACTTCAATACAGTAAGGGGGAGAATCCCATTCTCCCGTGTGTTTTAGGAGACAGGTGAAGAGAACCTGGAAGGCCAAGAACCACCCTGACTGGCTCCAGTTCCCCCGACCCTCCCAAGTGATGGCTTACCAGTTCCCCGAAGGTTGGCGACGGGCCCCAGCTGATGGTGCTCTCATCGGCGGCCACAATGATGCTGCTCTTCCTGCAAACAGGTGGACTGTCACCCTGGAGCTAGCAGCCCTAGCCCTGGACTCACCCAGCTACGGATCAAGGGCATGGGTGTGAGCTGTCACTTGTCCCGTTGCGTACTCATGCCAAGCAGCAAACACAACGGGGCCAACAGGCTTCCCCTGAACCCTAAGATTGTCCCACGCAGGCGACTCAATGCTTCAACGAAATGACAAAGGCCTTAGACAGGGCCAGGGGCCAAAGGCAGGCGACCTTGCTGTGTACCCTGCCCCAGGTCCTAGGGCTCTCTCAATGGGAGGTGGCTTTGGGAAGAGGAGAGCGAATCAGGATGGAGTGAAAGCCCCTTCCGGAGGGAGCAGCCTTCATGCACAGTAATTTAGGCAGGGCTAGAGGATTCAACAGATTAAACTATGGGCCCAGCCCCCTCTTACCGTTCCACCCACACCTGCCAGCTGATGAATCAAACTCCTCACCAAGAATTGCTAGATAACTCAACAGGTGTCCTTAAATGCACTAAGAACCACTGCTGTCAAGATAATGTCTTCTTCCCAATGTCAGAGCAACTCAAGTCCTACTACGTTTCCAGCTACGTCTAATTGTCAACCTGCAACACAGGCATATGCCAAGCTCTGCTTGTGTATTTCTTTGAACAGAAACCTTCAAAATGACTTTCTTCCCACGAAGACAGGGAACAGCCATCTGTTCTAGCTGCAAACAGGCCCTCTCCCCACCTGTGTCCCCGGACTCTGGGATTCAGCGTGCCAGGTGGCCTGCTGAGAACACCCCAAAAGGCAGCAGAAACAGAGCCCCATCAGGGAGGGGCACCCTGTGGGTGTGTCTGACACCCCCAAGAAAGGAAGAGACCTCATACACCCAAAGGAGATGCTGCCACCTACCCACAAGCCAGGCTCCGGATTCTCCAGCCGCAGAGGTCCTGCACTGCTTTTGGGTACATGGTAGATTCACGGGAGGTGTTGGTGGCCCCCCAGAAAAACAGACCACCTGAGGAAAGGCAAAACGTTCCCACCATGAACAGATATCAAGAGTCGAGTCTCATCTTCAACATTATCAGGGTGAAAAGAGGATAGGATGGCAAACAAGTGTTCTGTCTAAAAGATAACTGGGCCGGGCGCGGTGGCTCACACCTGTAATCCCAGCACTTTGGGAGGCCAAGGTGGGTGATCACCTGAGGTCAGGAGTTCAAGATCAGCCTGGCCAACATGGTGAAACCCTGTCTCTACTAAAAATATAAAAATTAGCTGGGCATGGTGATGCACACCTGTAATCCCAGCTACTCAGGAGTCTGAGACAGGAGAATTGCTTGAACCCAGGAGGCGGAGGTTGTGGTGAGCCAAGATCACACCATTACACTCCAGCCTGGGCAACAGAGTGGAAACTCTATCTCCAAGAAAAACAAAAAACAAACAAAACAAACAACAAAACAGAACTGGAGTCAGGCATGGTAGTGTGCCTGAGCAGCCCTACTCAGGACGCTTAGGTGGTGGGATTGCTGGAGCCCAGGAGTTCAAGACCAGCCTGGACAACACAGCAAGCTCCTGTCTCAAAAAAATAAAGAACGCTGGGAGGTAAGTAAAGGGAATTGGGGTTCGTGGCCTTGGGACAGGACAATGGCTACAAAGTTCCCCACCAGAGCACTGATAAGCCAGGGGGAAGAAATCACTAACCCACTTCACTGACGGCAAAGGAGCAGGTGTAACCAGCGTAGATCTGGGAGGCCCCACGCCCAGGGAAGTCAAACAGCTTCACCAGGCGGGGGACCATCTCATCCTTCTGCTCTGCGTGGCCCAGCCGGCCATAGCCACCAAAGCCCCAGGAGAAGACTCGCTTCTGGGAGTCCAAGACCAGCTGCAAGGAAAGAAAACACAGGGTTGGAACAAACAGGCTTCCAACAGGCAATAAGAGGGGTTATCATTTCTGCCTGGACAACCTGGTACAAATGCTAAGGGCAAAGGGACAGCTACATTCAAGAGCCTCTATCAGCAGGGTGCGGTAGCTCACATCTGTAATCCCAACACTTTGGGACGCCAAGGCTGGCAGATCACTTGAGGTCAGGAGTTTGAGACCAGCTTGACCAACATGGTGAAACCCTGTCTCTAAAAACCAAAGAAATACCCTCTGCCTGCCTCCAGCAGAAAGATCCTCTGCCTCCCACCTCCAGCAGTGGGAAGGAAGCAGCAGGAGCAGGCACAGCAAAATGGCATGCATTCAGTGAGCCCCGTTTGCTGTTTTCTCTGCCAGGAACTCCATTTTCCAATTCTTTTTTGTTCTGTTTTTTTTTTTAGGTTATAAGTCTTAACCTTTTCCTTAATCACAAGCAACAGGGCTATGTCTCCAGATGGTAGGGCAAGGCACTTGATTCCTGTTAAAACAGAGAGATTCAACTGCAGAAAGAACAGAGGAGAAAAGGCCTACGCCTACCTCTCCTGGATTTTTCAATTTTTTTTTTTCCCCTTGAGACAGGGTCTTGTGCTCTGTCACCCAGGCTGAAATGCAGTGGCATGATCTCAACTCACCACAACCTCCACCTTCTGGGCTCAAGTGATCCTCCCACCTCAGCCTCCCAAGTAGCTGGGACTACAGGTGTGCACCACCATGCCCCGCTAGTTTTTGGTTTTTTTTGGTAGAGATGGGGCTCTCACCATGTTGCCCAGGCTGGTCTCAAGTGATTCGCCCACCTTGGCCTCCCAAAGTGCTGAGATTACAAACATGAACCACTGCGCCCAGCCTGGATTTTTCTTTAGACTTCCCTTGCCCACAGGTACATAGAGGTAACCTGTACCTGGTCACTGATAAAATGAAGTCAAAGACACTTCAAGTGTTTAAGATACATCTTTAGCTGGGCATGGTGGCTCATGCCTGTAATCCCAGCACTTTGGGAGGCAAAGGCAGGAGGATCACGAGGTCAGGAATTTGAGACCAGCCTGGCTAATATGGCGAAACCCCGTTTCTACTAAAAATACAAAAATCAGCAGGGCATGATGGTGCGTGCCTATAATCCCACCTTCTCAGGAGGCTGAGGCAGGAGAATCACTTCAACCCAGGAGATGAAGGTTGCAGTGACTCGAGATAGAGCCACTGCACTCCAGCCTGGGCAACAGAGCGAGACTGTCTCAAAAAAAAGATACATCTTCTTCAGTCTTGCTTTCCCACCTTCTGACAAGCCAATTCAGTTCTTTGATGTTCTGTGTCTAAACCATGTGAATCTACAACTTACTAAAAAGCTTGACAAATGAGGCCCTAAACAAGAGCCAACTTGATTTCCCCTGACTCCATTCGACAAAACCAATCACGGTTTTCAGACTTGCACAGACTGAAATCTCCTACTCCAATCCTAGCCCAGGTCACTGTGTATTCTTCAAAGGGAAGAAGATTCCAAGAGAAGGAGGCGGTGGGTTGAGACCACTCTGTGGGGAGGACCAACTTGGTTTCTGGACTCCTAGCCCAGGCTCTTTCAACAAAGAATAGAACCAAGAGATTTCCAGGCGTTCTCAGACAGAATAACCACAGGAAGACCATTAAGATGAAAAGACTGCACTGCAGTTTATCTAAAGCGACCTTTAAAGAAACAACCTAATGATTAAAAACGACTCGCATCCCCAGTATGGGGTGCCATCCATCGGCCTGGGAAGATGTCTGTGCTTATGTTAGACAAAAGCAGAAAGTGCTTACCTTAAGATGAGGGTGAGGGCGGCAGAACATCTATGTGTTTAAGATGTGTCTATTTAAGTCACGGAAAAGTTAACATAGGAGGCAGTGACAAGGAACCCTGCACTGGGTCCAAGGATCCTGTGGCCAGGATGCAAAGCCCTCTTGAAGAAGCAAGCAGATGTCTACCTGGGATCAGTTTCTAGTCAAAGCCAGGTGTCAGGAAACTGGAGAATATGCACTCCCCGTCTCCTGGCGCGCCTCTCAGGAAGTGAGAAAAGCGCAAGCCTCACCGTGTGGTTAGCGCCACAAGCCACGTCTCGTACCACCACGTTTGGTACAGGCAGGATCTGTCCATCTTTCGTCTTCTCGATGAAGATGGCCACTCGCCGGGGGACAAGTTCACAGTCGTACTCTATCCGCTGTGCCCGGGCGATGAACTTCCCATCTGAGTTGTGTCCTGTAGAAACCACAGAGCCAGCCATTAGCAGCAGCAGGGCACGGGCACAAGGGACGTGTCAGTGTGCTCACATTGAGTCTGCAGTGAGCCCCGGGGATTGCCCCAATCTGGCCCTTCTGGGCCTTATCAGGACACATTGGTTAACAAAGGCAACGTTTTCCAATCTGAGGCACAGCACAATGAGTGGGTCAATTAAATCAATTTTGTGAGTTAAGACCAGTTATTTTTCAAAAATGAATAGAACAGAATGACAAAGAACACGCATAATAATGCCACCATATTCTAACAATTCCAGGTATGGTAGTATACATTCAAACTGGGTTGCAATGGAAAATTTATTTCTTACTATGGGTTGCAGTCAAAGAAGTTGAAGCTTCAGATCAAGGACTGGTCTATCAGGTAAGATCTCTACTCCACTTGAGCACACAGGGAACCCCCAGATGGGCCAGGAATGAACAGAAAAGTTCCACACACAATCCCAAGACCTCTGTTTTCATGAATTGCCAGTAACCTACACGTATGGTTATGCATGGCTAAAAAGCCTGCAATTCCTACACTCCAAATGACCCAGGGACTGGTTCGTAAGGACCCAGCTCAGCACATCACACACCAGGAGCCAGGCTGCTCCAGTCCTCAGAAGACGCCAGACTATCCATGCTCCTGCAGCCACCCACAGCACAGGGCTGCTAAGTAGTTTGTAGTTTTCAACTGCTCCTATCCCCACACTGTAATCATCAGCTTGGCCGGGTGCAGTAGCCCACACCTGTAATCCCAGCACGTTGAGGGGCTGAGGCGGGAGGATCACCTGATGTCAGGAATCAGAGACCAGCCTGGCCAACACAGTGAAACCCCGTCTCTACTTAAAAAAAAAAAAAAAATTAGCCAGGTTTGGTGGCGGATGCCTATAGTCCCAGCTAGTGGGGAGGCTGAGGCAGGAGAATCGCTTGAACCTGGGCAGTAGAGGTTGCAGTGAGCAGAGATTGTGCCATTGCACTCCAGGCTGGGCAACGGAGGTTGTAGTGAGCAGAGATTGTGCCATTGCACTCCAGGCTGGGCGACAGAGCAAGACTGTCTCAAAAGAAAAACAACAAAACTGTCATATTACAGTTTGTAAACTGGCCCCTGGCTTGTGGCTAATCCCTCTCCAGACAGCATGCTTGTGTGTACCTCAGCCCTTACAGGTATGTGTGTGTTTAAGCAGTGTGCTATTTAAATATAGTCAGCCTCCATGGCCACGGGTTCAACCAACGTAGTCCAAAAATGTCTGGGGGGAGGTGGAGACAATTAAAAAATAGATAATACAAATAAGACCCTACATTAGAACTATTTACATAACATTGACATCATGTTAGGTACTGAAGTAATCTAGAAATGATTTTAAGTATACAGGTCACATGCAGATACTATGCCACTTTATGTAAGACGCTAGAGCATCTCCAGATCTTGGTATCTATAGGGAGTACTGGAAGCAATCCGCCAGGCTACCAAGAAGCAACTGTACCCTGGAATCACAACGAAAACATGCACAGTAACATTACTGCTCATGCCTGTAATCCCAGCACTTTGGGAGGCCAAGGCAGTGGATCACTTGAGGTCAGGAGTTTGAGACCATCCTGGTCAACATCTCTACTAAAATACATCTCTACTAAAAATACAAAAAATTAGCTGGGTGAAGTGGCGGGTGCCTGCAGTCCCAGCTACTTGGGAGTCAGAGGCAGGAGAATCGCTGGAACCTGGGAAGTGGAAGTTGCAGTGAACGGAGCTCGAGCTGCTGCACTCCAGCCTGGGCGACCGAGCGAGGCTCTGTCTCCCTTATCTTGACGTTGCCCTGGCCCAGTAAGTGCACTGCAAAAAAGGGAGCACGAGGCCAGAATGTGTGCAGGTGAGACCCTGCCAGGGTCGGATTAGGTTCTCCTTCTCAAAGTGATCTACCTGGATTCTGACAAAACTGAAAACCTGCCTTCAAGCAAGTCACACGCTGAGAAATAAGCGATTCTGTAGTTACAAATCAGGCCGATTCCCAAACCACCTGCAAGTGAGTGTAACAGAGCACCTGAGAGTTTGTACAAAGTGCTTACACGGTGCCTGGCGCGCATAGTCACTGCTCCATGAAAGTGAGCCATTTTTATCACCACAACCAGCATGTCACGCTTCCTGATGGAAAATCGACTTGCCAGGGTGCAGAGGGGAGGCCGAGGCAGCAGGAGCGCGCCTGTGGCAGGAAGGGGACGCTGCTGGGCACCACAGCAGGGCCGTGGCCATGGAAACGCTCTCCAACTGTCTCGGGCTCCGCCCCGGCAACCAACGTAAGGGGCTGTTCTCTCTTATTCACTTCTGACTTGAGGTATATTTAGTTTCACAAAGTCACTGTTCCCAGAGGCTAAGGCCAGCGGGCTCGGCGCTATTTTTACCTTTTCCATCTGCCAGACGCTGCCGCTGCAGGAGCGCGTGCAGCCAGCAGAGGGCACCCGCGCCACGCCTCGGAGAGGACTCCCCAGAGGGGCTGGAGGCGGAGCCGCAGCAGGGAACCATACCTCGAATGTGGGGTCGGAAGGGAAGGAGAATCGGATGGATGGGAAGAACCCGGAGACTATCGAGTCGGAAGACACTCCCCCCACCCCCACCCCCACCGACTGGGAACTGCTGCCTGAATTCTCTTTTTCTACCAATGAGATAGAAGGAAACAGGTTTCTGCACAACTAGGTTCTGGCTAGGGATGACGCAGTAGGAGAGGGGTCCACCGGGGCTCCTCACGTGGGAACCTGAAACAACCGCCCAGGCCAGGGTTTCCTGAACAACCTTAAGCTTGTATAATTTTCTCATTTTCAATAGAGGCATCATCTTTAAATGTGAAATTCAATGAAGGTGGTTTGATTTTTTTTTTTAACTTTGAAATCCCTTTAGGCCGGGCTCGGTGGCTCACGCCTGTAATCCTAGCACTTTGGGAGGCCAAGGTGGGTGGATCACCTGAGGTCAGGAGTTCAAGACCAGCCTGGCCATCATGGTGAAACCCCATCTTTAAAAAAAAAGAAAAAAAAAGAAAAAAAAAAAAAAGAAATCCCTTTATATAAATGAATTCCCAAATCAGAAAAAAAAAAGAATCTTTTGTCGGATTCCAGTCCCGGCTTTTCCATTGAGGCAGCATTGTAATACTCCATAATCCTGTGAATGAGGATGCGCTGTTCCAGTGAATGTGAGATCCACTTAATGGACAAAGGCTATTATCTGAGATCAATTACCCACATTTCAACACGTGTGTGCAACCCCATACTGATCTCTGGTTCTGAATATACACAGTTAGATTACAGAGCTTTTAAAAACTGTACTTCCATACCCAGCTGACCATATTCAGGGCACCCAAAGGAATAGAGGTTTCCTTTGCAGTCCATTATCATACTGAATTCAGCCCCACAGGCCATTTTGGTAATTGGCTGTCCGTTGTACATTATCTGAAAAGAAAACACAGGAGACTTTCATTTTTTTAAAAAAGACTGATAAAAAGTCTCTACCTCTCTGCATGTTGGTAGGAAACAATTACTAGGTTACAAAGAGGGAAGTTTAATAAACTTGACGATTCTGAAGGCAAAAGCTGACACAAAGCTTAGAAGATAGGTAAAGAAACACCCTCACACCCCCCACCTTCCCAGCAGAGTGGAGTTCAAAGCTTAGCCACTGTCTCTTTAAGATCAATAAAAACAAGTCCCCCCCTTCCTTCAACACTAATTAGGCACTTAGCATTCTTCTGCCTTTAATGGTAGTTTGTTTTTAAGGTATAAATCTCACCCCTCCAACTCAAGTTTCTTAGGAAAAAAAGACTGCCTATCTCCCAGGCACAGTGGCTCATGCCTGTAATCCCAACCTCAGCACTCTGGAGGCCGACGGGGGCGGATAATGAGGTCAAGAGATTGAGACCATCTAGGCCAGCATGGTGAAACCCCGTCTTTACTAAAAAACACAAAAATTAGCTGAGCATGGTGGCATGCACCTGTAGACCCAGCTAATCAGGAGGCTGAGGCAGGAGAATTACTTGAACCTGGGAGGGGGACGCTGCAGAGAGCCGAGATAGTGCCACTGCACTCCAGCCTGGCGACAGACCAACACTCCACCTCCAAAATATGAAGAAAAAAGGAAAAAAAAAAAAGGACTGCCTGTCCCTTATTTGTGTTCTAAGCACTTGGCCGGTGACTTTACCCAAGGTCAAAACAAAGTATTTGCAGGTTACTACAATTACCGGCAAGTTTCTTTGGAACAGAACAGGCTTACGACAAGGCATTTCTAATAGATTTCTCCATTTGGAATCATAATGTTTTCAGGATGGTTTTCAACCTGACCACAAACTAAGCCTGTGTTAAAAACTACAGCATGGCCGGGAGCGGTGGCTCACGCCTGTAATCCCAGCACTTCGGGAGGCTGAGGCGGGTGGTCACCTGAGGTTGGGAGTTGGAGACCAGCCTGTCCATCATGGAGAAACTCCGTCTCTACTAACTATACAAAATTAGCCAGGAGTGGTGGCGCATGCCTGTAATCCCACTCGGGAGGCTGAGGTTGGAGAATCACTTGAACCCAGGAGGCGGAGGTTGCTGTGAGCCAAGATCGAGCCATTGCACTCCAGCCTCGGCAACAAGAGCAAAACTCAAAAAACAAAAACAAAACCCTACAGCATGTAACTAAACATCCAGACCTTCCTTTTACAAGGGATGAATTAACTCAAACAATGGAGACTCCACCTCAGAAAATCCAACACACAAGTAAAGAGAAGTAAGAGGCTGTGGGGCCGAGCTGCGGAGGGTCACCTGTGCGGGGCTGGGGACAGCGTCTGTCTGGTTGCCAAGGCCCAGCTGGCCCATCTTGTTCTCCCCAAAGGCAAACACTGAGCCAGTTTCTGGAAGGAAAGAAAAATATCACAAAAGGGAAGATAATGCTGAATGTTTTAACTAGATTTAGAATCAAAGGCATTAAAATAATAAAAACAGCTCATTTGCCAGGCAGAAGGCAAGTGAGACAGTGTCCAAAAGCTGGCAGTGCAGATGCTTCGCAGCAAAGCCATTTCACATCAGAAACTGGGTGTGCAGAGAAACCAGGGCAGCGGCTCCCACTCCCAGATGGGCCTCCTGTGGCCACTAGGGAGGTCCCGGTGCCCTCAAGAAGCCACTCCCCACGTGGATTCTCAGGGCCTCTTTCTGATCCTGATGGAGAGGCACAGGGGGGACTCCATGCCCCCACACCCCACCCTCAAGGCAGACCATCAGGCCTCTTGCCACATTGAGAAGAGACCCCAACAGTCGCCTCCTTACCCGTCAAGGCCAAGGTGTGGTTCCGCCCACATGCTGCAGACACAATCACTTCGTGGCTGAGACCCTCAATGAGTCTGGGGGCTTCCACTCTCTTGGTGTCACCATGTCCCAGCTGCCCCTTCTCATTTCGACCTGCAGATCACATGAGAGAAAGTACAAAGGAGAAAAGGTGGTCCAGGTTGCACCACCAGGTGGGTACAAACACACTCTCCAACGACACCCATCTGCGTCTCAGGAAGACATCCTCCAAATTTCCAGCAAACAGCCAAGATCCAGTGCGAAGAACGCTCTGGTCCTCCGCCCACAGGAATGTCGCCTGCTGCAGCTCCCCCAACCTCCTTCCCTGGGGCAGCAGCGGGACCACCCATGCTACAAAGGGAAATGGGAACGGCTCAGTGAGGTACGGGCGCCATTCACAGAAACACGCTGTTCCCACTTGGGAGTGTCTGAGAGACAACTACCCCGTCCCTACCCCCTGGGATGTGTTTTAAGACAGCGCCCATCTTGACACCTGGCTCACCAGAGTTGAATCACTTCAGTGCCCTGGGCATCCACTGAGGACCAGTTAGTGTCCACTCACTATTTCGCTTCCTTTTTCTACCCTGTAAATGGTGCTTACAGAACAGTGCCGATTCCACCCCGAGGGATCGCCCCTCAAGGACTCTCAGCGACAGGAACCCTGGTGACAAAGCACAGAGCTGCTGCAGATGCGGCCGAGGCCCTGCACCTGTGCATTCCAGGGGAAGGCAGGCCTGGGGGCCCACCCCTGCCCCCGAGTCCTCTGCAGAACCAAATTCAGCTCCAAAACAGACGTGGAAGTTGGGTGGGCCAAAAGGAGGGCTGGGAGCCCCTACGCCTCGTTCTAGGTTTCAACACAGACTACCAAGTTCCAAAACAAAAATCCCCAAACAAAAATTCACCGGCCACTGTCGGATCCCTCCCGCTAAGAGAGCCACACATGTAACCTAACATTTGGGGAAATTTACAGAGCTCTCACTGGGCCGAGAAGTCAGGGCGATTCCAGGGGGTTTTGCAACCTTCTCCAGCAGTGAACTTTTCACCCTTAGGTCATGATGAAGGCAGACGGCAGATCCACTAAGATGAGCTCCAGTTGTCCTGGAGAAGGCTTGGCTTGCAGCAGCCGCCTCTGACTACAGGAGGAATTGCGACACAGGGACACCAACCTCGGACTCCCTCTTTAATTAAGGAATGGCGGGCTGAAGGGCACACACTGGCACTCAGGCAGGAGAGGCCGATACCAGCTTCCAATGGGAGCTGCCCAAGTTCACAGTGAAAGGCACGTGAACACAGAGCAACAAGCGCAAGGCGGTTTCTACCTGGGCTCAGCGGACTGAGGTGTTGCAGGACAGGGTGCTCGGGCAACAGACGGAGAGCCCACATGAGCAACGCGTCAGCCACCCTCCCATGGCACTCTGCACTCACACCAGACAACACCCCTCTGCCTCCCAGAGTGCCCAGCAGTGGACTTGTGACACCTCAAGCCTGTTCCCGCCAACAGCACTGCCTGTTGGGGACGTCTCAGTGGCGGGACACACACTGCCCCTGCCCACAGGGTTAGGATGAGGACGCTTTTAGAACCGCCATGCAAGCAAAGCTCAGTGAGAGATCAGGAATAAGGTATTTTAAGTTTGGAACACTGACATAAAAGGCTGTGCTCGGCATTGGAACCTGAAGTAGGAGGGGTGCTTCGGGGGAGGGACCCACCTCGATGCCAGCCAGGAGAAAACAAAACCTGTGGCAAAGTCAGCGTGTCACCAAGAGACTAAAAAGTATAAATTTGGGCCAGACATACTTTAGCTTTTTTGAACAGAATTACAAAATTAGCCAAGTGCAGGGAAGACAACAGATGTTAATATATTTGGACTTTGGTACAGCAGCTCATGAAATCACAAAAAATGGTTCAAACAGACCAAAATAACAGCACAGTCATGTGGACCAAAAGCTAGCCAGAGGACCAGCACAAAGGGTGGGGACAAACGCCAACATCCCCCACTAGAGGCAGGGTCCGGGAGCGACCAGAAGGGCGGGGAGAAAGTGAGCTTCGGCTGATACCCTATGATTGGAATGATCTGGAAGAGGACACAGGCGGGAATGGCATGGCCGGCTAGAGGGCAGGGCCATGGACAGAGGGTAACAGGAAGAACCAGAACCCATCCTAAGTGTGCAGGTGAGGAAAAACAGAAGACAAACCCAAACAACTCTAAAAAAGGAAACTGAACTAGCTGGGGAAATACCCTAAGAAACAGACAACACGGACAGTGAGCTGCCAAGCCTGCAGACCAGACCTGCACGGACCTCAGACACGAGGGCTAGGGCGGCAGGACGCAGCGCCCTATGACATGAGGTGGCAGCTATAAAAGCCAGTGGCATTTCAAGTGGCAAGAACAGAGGTCGAAGGTCATACCAGGCTGTAAGGAGGAAGGAAATCATCAGTCTGCTGGAAGGACAGCCTGCCTAACACAGCACACACCTCAGTATCAGAAAGATCAAGCTTCGGGCAGAAGCCTCAGGAACATGTTGCTTCAAGACAAGGCATCAAGGAAGTAGGGGCTACATACAGGCGACAAATGTCAGGAAGATGGGGGGAAGGGGAGGCTGGGAATTAGGAAAAAAGACGTGGGCTGCAAACGAAGGAGCCCAGCGCCTTGCAGAGAAGGCGCAAGTCTCTTTTCCAGGCGAACAGAAGAAAGTGCTGTGTGGGGACAGCTGGGGACAGTGGTCCCCAGTGCCCCGCAGTACTCACCCCAGCTCCACAGCCTCCCTTCCGTGGTGATGAGGAGGCTGTGTGCGGCACAGGAACCCGAGACCACGGTCCGCACGCGGACCCCCGCCAGGCACCCATACCTGTGGGGCCCCCACAAATTCTGACCGAGATTGCGGTAAGCAGCTGCAGAGAGAATAAGAATGCAGATTAGACACCCGGGGGTGGTTGGGGTGAACTCCAAAATGCCACTGGCCACCAAGGAGCCACTTCCTGAGGGGACCAGGGACAGGTGTTCCTTGGGTGCCACCCTGACCTGGCTGTGGGGAGGCTGCCTGAGGATCGGGTTTGTACTTAGAACCTCTGCGATGCTTCTGAAGACCCAAAACAGAAAATGCCCCAGGAGCGGAAGCAGGCGTGGGCCTGGTGTCACCTGCCACCTTTACACCCATCCAGCCCTAGCCCCCTCTCTGGGCCCCACCTCTTGAGGGCCTCAGCCCCATGTGCTCTGCCACCGAGCACTCCCACCTGCAAGTGCCTGGGACCCAGTGCCAGGCCTGTCCAGGAGGCAGGAGTGCTGGCCTCCCATCGCTGTCAGCCAAGGAGGAGGCTGACCCAGCAAACCTCGCTCGCCCCGACAGTAACCCACCCCTCCTCCTCACTCCCTGCCACCCCGCCCCTCCTTTCCCAGGCTCTCCTGCCCTCTACCTCCCGCTTCTGCCCTGGGCCAGAAGGCTCTTTCTGAGGGGTGACCCCGAGTGTCCCATCCTCCAGTGTTCCCAGCAGGTCTATCAGGCCCTTCGAGGAGGGGCCCTGCTCACACTGCGTCCCCTCCACCTCCCGCCCCTTTCTCAGCCGCCCAGTGCATCAGCTGCTTCATGGCTCCCCGGCCCCACCCGTATGTTCCCTTCCACGAGAAGGTCCTACCCATCTCCTACTTGTTCCTCAAAGCTCAAGTTAAGCACCAGTTCCCCTCCTCGGGGAAGCCCTCCAGGGCCACTTCCACTGAGAAATCTCCTTTACCCTGGGCTTCCCAGCCCCAGCCCCACTCAGCCCACCACAGCTCTCCTCCTGAGACCCCCTGCCCTCCCACTCCGGGAGAAGCCACCCAAGGCATGAGCTGTAGGCTCCCTCCAGTCAGGACCCTCACAAATGCCTGCCACGCAGTGAGTGCTCAACGGGAGAAAAAAGAAACAGCATCTCCCCCACAAAACCCCCTTCACACCCTATTAGTGGATGGGGCAGAGTCAATTTCTTAATTTCTTCCTTTTTTTTTTTTTTAAGACAGAGTCTTGCTCTGTCACCCAGGCTGGAGTGCAGTGGTAGGATCTCGGCTCACTGCAACCTCCGCCTCCTGGTTCCGAGCGATTCCCATCTTAGCCTCCAGAGTAGCTGGGATTACAGGCATGCGCCACCACGCCCAGCTAATTTTTTGTATTTTAGTAGAGACAGGGTTTCACCATGCTGTCCTGGCTAGTCTCGAACTCCTGAGCTCAGGCAGTCTGCCCACCTTGGCCTTCCAAAGTGCTAGGATTACAGGCATGAGCCACTGTGCTCGGCCCCTTCTGTGCTATTTTTGCAACTTCATGCACATCTAAAATGATTTGAAAATTAAAACGTAGACAGAAAAGTTATTGGAAGACATTAAAGAAGATGCCCAACATTTGCTTCACCCTAAGGAAAGCTGGGATGGAGGAAAGTGTGCGGCGTGAGCAGGGTGGTGGCTGAAAAGGGAGTGGGTGGCATGAGGGATCACTGGGCAGCATGGCGTTAGGTAGAAAAGGCATCATTATCCTCTTCTTTCTAATTTTGTATTTTAAAAAATATCCTTAATAAGAAATAAAAGACCTAAGTGAATGCAAAGAGACAGCTATTAACTTGCATAGAGAGATTCAGTATAAAGATATTCATTCTCCCCAAATTCATGTCAATTCAACTCAGTCCTGATGAAAACTCGACAGGCTTTCTGATGGGGCTTTGTCAAGCTGATTCCAAACATCAGTGAGAAAGAGCAAAGCACCAAGAATAACTGAGACACTCCTACAAAACGAGGCGGGACAGCCAGGCGTGATGGCTCACACCTGCAATCCCAGCACTCTGGGAGGCTGAGGAGGGTGGATCATGAGGTCAGGAGTTCAAGACCAGCCAGATCAAGATGGTGAAACCCTGTCTCTACTAAAAATACAAAGAATTAGCCAGGCGCGGTGGCGGGCGCTTGTAGTCCCAGCTACTTGGGAGGCTGAGGCAGGAGAATTGCTTGAACCCGGGTGGTGGAGGTTGCAGTAAGCCGAGATCAGGCTACTGCATTCCAGCCTGGGCAACCGAGTGAGACACCATCTCAAAACAAAACAAAAACGAGGCAGGACACCTGCCCTACCCACTACCAAGGCCAGGCATGCAGCTTACGATCTTTAGGCCAGTCTGGGATTTATTGGTGCAGAGGTGGCCACTGAGACCCATGGGACAAAGAGCCTGGCACAGACCGACGCACACAGGTATACTGAAGGTGGGGGCGTGGCAGGTGAGGAGAAAGGAAGGACTGGGCACATTCATGTCAGTTTCACATGCTGTCATCATCCCTCTCCTCTAGGCTGGCCTTGCTCTTAGTCTCCCAAGACCCCATTCCACACTGCGGTCACTGAGGCTCAGAGGCAGGCAGTGACACCCAAAGACCCTGGCTCTTTTCAAAGTGCGGTCCTACCAGCCTCCCAGCCTGTGTCTGAACCATGACCCCCAACCCACTATGGGCCCGAAGATTCAGAATCTCTGAGGGAGGGGTGGGGATGGGGTGTTGCAGCATCTGCAAGAGAAATAGCTTCCCACTTGAGTTTGAGAACCCCTGATTGAGGGAGAGAGGAGAGAGAGAAAAGAGAGAGAGAGAGAGAGAGAGAGAGAGGGCGAGTGCAACGAGCTGGCCTCTGTGCTGCCGGGGCGGGGAACACTCAGGCTCTGTCTGTCTCCTCCCCACCCCCCTGGTCTCCCACGAGCTTTCATCACTGACCTAACCCAGGGGGCAGGGCGCTGAGGGGCGGGGGCGGAGGGAAGGGTAGAGGTCAGCCCATTACACGCCAAGGCGAGCCAGGAATAGAGCCGCTTTGCGGGTGGCTGGAGGGACTTGGGGCCTCATGGAAGCCCACCTCCCACCTCTGACTGGCGGCAGCTGACTGGAGGAGGCAGTGGAGAAGAGAGGAGACAGCTGCCCTGTACCCCAAGGGTGGTGAGAACCAGGGCTCCATCAAAGCTAAGAACAGGCTTCCAGAAGGATGCCAATGGCCCTGAGCCACTCTAACGCCCTTCCTGCTTCCTGACCTCCACCGCCACCACCATAGTGGGAGACACTTTCCTGTCCCAAGAGGAAGCTGACTCTCCCGACCCACTGTCCTCAGGGCTGGCCCACCCCGCCAGGCCTCCCTTCTGCTGCCCCAACCCAGCCTCTCAGTTGTTTGGCCCCTGTGCCCTGTCCCACTCTTGCTGTAGACTCAGGGGGCGCTGTTCTCACCTCCACCAACGCCCCCCCTACCGCCCCATCTCCCTCAGCCTGTCGATGGTAGCCAGGGGGCTCCAGGCAAACACAGGTCTGAGTGCCCTGTCCCTTCCCTGCTAGGGTCTCCTGTGGCTCTTCAGTGCCAGGCAGGTCGAGTCTGGGGTTCTGGTGCCAGCACATGATGCCTCTGCTATCTCCCTCCCCCTCCTAACATCTGGCCTCCTACTTTTGATGACACAGTTATTCATTCATTGAACAGACACGTGTTGAGTGTCACCACATGCTAGACAGTGTGCTAGGTGCTGGGGACAGAGGTGTGAGCTGCTTCTGCCAGGTTTCCGTCCTCGGGGCCTGGCTGTCTGTGGAAAATGGACCAGAGGCTGCTTAGCAAGCAAGTGCGGGCCCCATCACCAGCCGCTCTCTGCGCATCTGTGAAATGCAGGGGACAAGGACTCAGGACTGTCTCCTGTTGGCTGCGCCATCTCTTCTCCAGCCACTCAAGGGTGACAGTGTACATCTGCTGCAGGGCGCCCCCCCCGCCTCCTCCCTGGCACCCCTGGGCACTGCCACAGAGAGACCCTCTCAGCCCAGCCTGTCTAAAGAACCCCCTGCTTTTTATTTTTCCATTTTATTTTATTTTTGAGATGGCGTCTTGCTCTGTCGCCCAGGCTGGAGTGCAGTAGCACAATCTCGGCTCACTGCAACCTCTGCCTCCCGGGTTCAAGTGATTCTCCTGCCTCAGCCTCCCAAGTTGCTGGGACTACAGGCGTGCGCCACCACACCTGGCTAATTTTTGTATTTTTAGTAGAGATGGGGTTTCACCATGTTGGCCAGGCTGGTCTCTAACTCCTGACCTGGTGATCTGCCCGCCTCAGCCTCTCAAAGTGCTGGGATTACAGGCGTCTGCCACCACCCCCCGCCCCACCCCCCTCCTTTTTATAGAATCTGCCACCAGATGGAAGCGGCCAATTCTTTACTTACCAGTTGATTGCTTGCTCCTCCCACTCATGCGGGCTCTGTCAAGGCAAGGCATTGCTTGTCTCCTTTGCTCCCTGGTGTGTGGCCTGGACGTAGTAGGCACTCAATAAATACTTACTGAATGAATGAGGGAATGAATGAGTGAGTGACTGTGGTAGCACCACACGGCTCGGTACTGGGTCTGTGCACAGGAGGTGCCCAGCCTTAGCTGCCAGGGTCACTGTCGTCGCTTGACCTGAAAGCCCACACTCTAAATCTCCCTACTGATGACGAACTGAGCTGAATTCCAGCAACTCACTCCGGCTTCTGGACCTTTTAAGTAGGGAGGATTACAGGCCGGGACTCGGGGACAGCGGTGGCTGCAGAGCGGGCAGCCAGGCACAGCCCGACATGCGCAAGACCAGCTCACCTGTCGTCCACAAAGTGTACGGACCCCTGAGCTCCCTGCAGCCCTGAGTCAGCAGTGGCAGGTGTGGAAAGCTGGGGTCTCTGTGGCTGGCCGCGTGCTCCAGGAGCTGTTTCTCCTAATGGCCACCAGGTGGCAGCACTTCCCCAGGAATGTGGGCAGAAGAGCCAGCTCTTGTGGGTTGAATCTGAGACTGGGAGCCACTGGGGTGGAAACTTGGAGGACCTACCCTCCGAGGCCCTTGCCAGTTGCTGCCCCGCAATGTCTCTCTCCAGACTGTGATACCCTGGGGACTGGGACTCTGCCTTGTCCCTTCCACCACCTGCTCTGGGAACCTCCGGAAGCCTTTGCACCTTTCCCTCTTCTCAGCCCGGGCATCACCAGCACCTCCTTCAGGAAGCCCTCGCTGGCCTTTGATTGGGCAGGAGCCCCTCCTCCGGGTCCACGCAACACTCTGGATTATCGCGGATGGGGAGTTCCTGGGGCAGGGATTGCTGGTGCCTTGCACAGGCCCACCCAAGTGTGCACAGACACTGCATGCTCGCAGCCTCTGACACAGTGGTCCTCAAACTGCGGGAGGCACTGGCATCACCGGCAGAGTGTTGTGAAATGCAGTCCCCAAGCTCTCCTCTTCCCCAGAGATTCCGATCCCACACATCTGAGCCGGAGCCAGGTATCTGCATTTAAGATACTTCCCAGCCAAGTCTGATGCAGAGGCCTGAGCATCTTAGGGTCCTTGAAATGTACGATTGGCCCCGCTCTCTGCAGGGTTTCAGTAAAATAACTATAAAGGACCATAAAAACCTCTGACATCGGTGCTATGTGAATCGTTCATTAAACATTTTCACACATGGCTCTCCTTTTTTGTCTTCCCCTTTTTATTTATCTATTTTTTGAGACTGAGTCTCACTCTGTTGCCCAGGCTGGAGTGCAGTGGCATGACCTTGGCTCACTCCAACTTCCGCCTCCTGCGTTCAAGCAATTCTCATGCCTCAGCCTCCTAAGTAGCTGGGACTACAGGTATGTGCCCCCACGCCTGGCTAATTTTCTGTATTTTTAGTGAAGACGGAATTTCACCATGTTGGCCAGGTTGGTCTTGAACTCCTGACATCAGGTGATCTGCCTGCCTCAGCCTCTGAAAGTGCTGGAGTTACAGGTGTGAGCCACCGCGCCCAGCCTGTCTTCCTCTTTTTAACTACTGTCTTGGGAGGATCATCATCCTCACTCTGCAGACACCAAGGCTCAGAGACAAAGGGTGACTTGTCCAAGGTCCTCCAGCTAAAAGAGTGGAGCTGGGATTTGAGCTGGAGCCACCCTGGGCTGGAGGAGCTCAGTCTCTGTTACAGCTGCTGGATTTGAAGAATACTGTTTTTCCAAAACCAAAATTCAGAACCTAGACACAGCTGGTGACTCGAGCCCTGTGGAGGAAACTTGGGTCACTGCCACCATCCCTGTTCAGGCCCTCCTCATCTCCTCCCTGAGTCATCCAACCCTCTTGATCCCTCTGCCCATCCCAGTCCTCTCCTCCCGGACTCAGAGAAAGTCTCACCTCATACTAAAGCCACAGCTATTTCTGCAAGCACTAGATTTGCGGCCAGGTGTTGTGCTGGACACTGTGGATGATTCAGAGAAAAGCAAAACAAGGCACGCCCCCACCCCCACCAGGGGCTTCCTGTCTAGCTGGAAAGACAAGTGCTTACTTGGGTGACAGAATAAGGTACTTGAACTTTCTTTTTTCTCAAATAGATTCCTGGTCTCAACTAGACCCCCTGAATTGACTGGGGCATGTTCCTGTGTTGTGCAGGCTGATTCAGGTGACCCCTCTGCTAAAAAAGCTAAGCAGGTCATGACATTTTCACACTAACAGGTATTACAAAGCAATCCAATTTTCTTTTTCTTGTTTGTCACAATGACACCTGTTGATGGATTCCAAGTATCCTATGGAAATTGGGGGTGCCAGGGATTAGAAAGTCAGTAGAGAAAGAGGCTGGCTGAGGTGGCTCACACCCGTAATCCCAGCACTTTGGGAGGCTGAGGCAGGTGGATCACCTGAGATCAGGAGATTGAGCCCATCCTGGCCAACATAGTAAAACCCTGTCTCTACTAAAAATTCAAAAATTAGGCCAGGTGCGGTGGCTCAGACCTGTAATCCCAGCACTTTGGGAAGCCGAGGTGGATGGATCACCTGAGGTCAGGAGTTCCAGACCAGGCTGATCAACTTGGTGAAACACTGTCTGTACTAAAAACACAAAAAATTAGCCAGGTGTGGTGGCACATACCTGTAGTCCCAGCTACTTAGGAGACTGAGGCAGGAGAATCACTTGAATCCAGGAGGCAGAGGTTGCAGTGAGCCGAGATCTCGCTATTGCACTCCAGCCTGGGCAATAAGAGCGAGACTCTGTCTTAAAAAAAAAAAAAAAAATTGCTGAGTGTGGTGGCAGGTGCCTGTAGTTCCCGCTACTCAGGAGGCTGAGGCAGGAGAATCGCTTTGTCCAGGAGGCAAAGGTTGCAGTGAACTGAGATTGTGCCACTGCACTCCAGCCTGGGCTAAAGAGCAAGACTCGGTCTCAAAAAAAAAAAAAAAAAAAAGTCAGTAGAGAAAGAAAACACAATAAAAAGAGGGACAGGGAGAAGCATTTTACAATTCGTCAAGATATGAGCTGTAAGCCCCAAATTTAAAGGAGAAAAAAACCTTTCCAGACAAAATACAAACATGTAATAAATTAATCATTGCAGAATTGGCTCAGGAAAACCATGGAGATATTTCACAAGGCCAATACATAGCAAATTGCTGAATGAATGATTCAAAGAGCAAATGCTCAGGAGCTCAGAAAGGGAGCAAGATATATGAGCTAAGCCTGTCTGCTAAGGCTGCTGGGATGAGGTGAATTAGATCGGGGCCTGGAGGTAAGGGATGGACGAAGCAGAAAAGAGGAGCATCTTGCACCCACCTGGGAAGAGGGGCCAGAGTGGGTAGGGGCTTTTGAGGTCAGAGTGACAGCTGTGCCATGCAAATTATTTACAAAGCACTCACACCTGTTTCTCCTTTTAATTTTTTTTTTTTTTTTTTTTGAGATGGAGTCTCACTCTATCACGCAGGCTGGAGTGCAGTGGTGAAATCTTGGCTCACTGCAACTCCTGCTACCCAGGGTTTAAGCGATTCTCCTGCCTCAACCTCCTGAGTAGCTGGGATTACAGAAGCATGCCATCATGCCCAGCTAATTTTTGTGTTTTTAGTAGAGACAGGGTTTTGCCATGTTGGCCAGGTGGGTCTTGAACTCCTGACCTCATGATCCACTCGCCTCGGCCTCCTAAAGTGCTGGGATTACAGGCATGAGCCACCTCTCCTGGCCTCTCCTTTTAATCTTGACTTTCACAAACACCTGGCGGCAGGCATCATTTCCTCATTCTATAGGTACCCGAGGCTCAGAGTCAGACAGTGGCTCACCCAAGATCTCCCAGCTACAAAATGGCAGAGCCTGGGCTTGAGCTAGCATGGTCACAGGCCTGACGCGCCACAGTCCATGTTAAAACACCTGGGTTTGGAGACTGCTGGTTTTTGTTTTATTTTGTTTAAGACGGAGTCTTGCTCTGTCACCCACGCTGGAGTGCAATGGCCTGATATCAGCTCACTGCAACCTCCCTCTCCCAGGTTCAAGTGATTCTCCTTTAATCAGGCTCCCAAGTAGCTGGAATCACAGGCGCCATCACCACACCTGGCGAATTTTTGTATTTTTAGTAGAGATGGCGTTTTTCCATGTTGGTCAGGCTGGTCTTGAACTCCTCACCTCAGATGATCTGTGCACCTGGGCCTCCTGAAGTGCTGACATTACAGGTATGAGCCACCATGCCTGGCCTTAGACGGCTGCTTTTTAAAACCAAAATTCTGGCCTGGAAACAGAGCTTGGTTGTTCCAGCCCTAGCCCTGCTGCTATGACACCAGAGGAAGAGACTTCTCTGGGCCTCAGTTTCCTTGCCTGCACTATGTAGCTGGCAAGACTTGGTCTCTCCTCACAGGGTGGTGGTGAGCTTGAAAATCCTGTGAAAGTGATCTGACTGGAGAGCAGTGGACACGTGGGAAGGCTGTTGCTATCACGGCATTCTACACATCTGTCCAGATTCAGATTAGCTCCCCAAGGAGAGAGTAGGGTGGGGCTTCCATCGCCCGTGGGATATGTTGGATATTCATCCTTCTGCATCTTTCCTCCGTGGCCCCTGGGGCAGCTAGGGAAGCCAGCTGGATGGACCTGGCCCCGTGCTGTTGGGATGAGGTGGAGGCCTGGCTGTGGCTCTGGGAGATCCAGCCTCCCCCAGGGAATCCACTTTACACAATAGCAGCGGCAGCAGAGGCTGGCGAGAAAGCTTCGACAGGGGAGCACTGATGATGTTTCCCGAGCCTCAGGTACATGGGGGCCGTGAACCTCCGTGGGACCCCAGGATGTTTTCTTCTCAGGACTAAGGAAGGAGGTGGGGGGAGTGTGTGAGAAATCTTTCACCATATACCATAGAAAGCATTGACCATATGGCCTTAGTTTACACATGGGGAAACTCAAGCACATAAAGGGAAGTCCAATCTGTCCTTAATAGCAAAATCCACTGAATACACCACTCCTGGCTCTCTGCTTAGTGTTCGGACGTTCAAAGATCCCTAGACTAGGCGGTGGGAGTTTCGGGGCCACGATCCAGATCTTATACCAACTGCTTGTGGCTCTGCACAAAATCACGCCCCGCTCTTTGGCACTTAAGTTTCCTCGCCTGCGAACTGGGATGGGCTGGGACCTCAAAGGGCCATTCTAGTAGGGGAGTCACAGGGCCAGGTGGTGAAGGGGTGAAAGGGCAGGTCTCGGGGTTTATACTCCACTGAGCCTAGCCGGAGGTAACCCCAGCTCCGGGATGCTTTCGTTGGCCTGGCAACCGCCGGGCCGGCACGGGCCCCTGAGTGCCGCTGAGGAAGCTGGGACAAACCCTGCCCTTCCCAAGATGGCGGCGGTGGCAGGGCAAAGGGCGGGGTTAGACGCTGTCAGCCTGTCCAGACTTTTCCTCTGTTTCCGCTTGATCCTACTAACGGCAAGCCTCCGCCAATACTTGTTCTTGTTCTTGGTTCCGAGAGTGCCGGGAGTCGGGGAGGGAAGGGTTGTCTGCAGGGATTGGGGCAAACACCCAGCGAGGGAAAGGCGGGACTTCCGCGTCTTGCCGGAAGTGACGTTGTCGCGGCCACCGCCAGGTGGAACGGCAGGTGGGTTCAGGTACCAGCCTGGCACGGACCCGGCTGTGGGACTAACGCTTCCGGTGAGCGACAGGCAGCTCCCCAGGGCCTGAAGACCCTTGGGCCGGGCTCTGGGATCTGAGCCCGTCATCCTGGCCTGGAGTCCCCCCTTGTGCCTAGTAAGAATCACCTACCCAGCCCCCCCACCCGGAGACTGCCCCATCTCACTCCGGAGGGGAAGAAGAGGGCCCTGCTGTCCTGTATGAGGGTGGTGGAGGAAGGGGAGGCTTTGACATTTAGGCACTTCGGTTCCCTAAACCCTATGCTCCTTTCTTTCCCGGATCCAGTTCCCCATTCCCCTACCGAGCTGGGCAGTTAGCCAGCCCGCTCCAACTCTCGGAACCATGTTTGCAGACTTGGATTATGACATCGAAGAGGATAAACTGTGAGTATTTTATTCCCCCAAGTTCCAGGAGCATAGGAACCCCAAGTCCCTTATTTCTCTGGACTTTCCAGTCCCACAAACCCTTGCTTCTCAGCAGTGGATCAGATGTTGTACTGAAGCAGCAATGCACCCTGCTCTTCCAGGAGCTCACTATTTGTAGGGGGCTGTGGACAGTTGGTAAGGGATAATCACAGCTCAGTTCCATAAGGGCACTATTAGCATAACTTGGTGACAAGGAGAGAAAGCAGATGGAGCAGTGCTTCTGCTGGGGTGATCAAGGAAAGCTTCACGGAGAAGGTGGCAGCTGAGCCAAGTTTTGAAGGTTGAATAGGAATATTGTAGACATACCTTCCTTCCCAACATAGGTTATTAGTAGATTTTCTTTTCTTTTTCCTTTTTTAAATATATAGAGAGAGACAGGGTTTCTCCATGTTGGTCAGGCTGCTCTTGAACTCCCGACCTCAGGTGATCCGCCCGCCTCAGCCTCCCAAAGTGCTGGGATTACAGGCATGAGCCACCGTGCCCGGCCTAGTAGATTTTCAAAAATTAGATTTGACTTCCCATTAGAGTGTATCTTCTTTTGGATCAAGCAGTGAGTGCAATGCCTTTCTTTGTGCTCAGCGCTTAGTAAGGGGCTTGATGTCAGTAGGTTCGTAGCAAATGTTTTTTGAATGAATAAGTGAATCAGCGCAAGTACTTATCATGAAACACCAGTCAATGCTAGTTTATAGTGGAAACTGAGAGGTAATTGAGGAGGTGGGAGGTGGATAGTTTAACAGGGGAAGACTCCCTGGAGCAGGTGGCCATCATATTCCATAGATGCCTGATAAGGTGACAAGGACAGAACCTGTCTCAAATCGCAGAGATCGAGTGAATGAAAGGGAAGGGGGACCTATTTTTATGGAGTACCTGCTGTGGACTGGGTTGCTCTTAGTGGCCTCCATGCATGGCTAGAAGAACTTGGATAAGGGTGCTCATCCCCATTTTATGGATGAGGAAATTGAGATGCACAGAGGGTAACTTACCCAAGTTCCATAGCTGGCCAGGTGCAGTGGCTCACGCCTGTAATCCCAGCACTTTGGGAGGCCGAGGCAGATGCATCACCTGAGGTCAGGAGATCGAGACCATCCTGACCTTCAACATGGTGAAACCCCATCTTTAAAAATAATATGAATGATAAAACAATACAAAAAATTAGCCAGGCATGGTGGCGGGCACCTGTAACTGTAATCCTAGCTGCTTGGGAGGCTGAGGCAGGAGAATTGCTTGAACTGGTGAGTCAGAGGTTGCAGTGAGCCAAGATAGTGTCATTACATTCCAGCCTGGGCAACAAGACCGAAACTCCATCTCAAAAAAAAAAAAAAAAGAAAAAGAAAACCAAGTCCCATAGCTGACAAATGGCAGATTTGATGGAGTTTGATCCCACATCTGCAGAACTCCAAGAACTGTGCATGTTTCAGCACAAAGTGCTGTTGTTTTATCCAAGGGAGGGAGGGAAAACGCTGGGCAGCCAATGGGGCCCCTCAGGAGTTTTGGGGGGCCCACCCCCTCCAGACATCGTTCCTCCAGAAGAGTCAGCCTTGCTTGCTTTTCTTTCTAGCGGAATCCCAACTGTGCCTGGGAAGGTGACCCTGCAGAAGGATGCTCAGAACCTGATCGGGATCAGCATTGGAGGAGGGGCCCAGTACTGTCCCTGCCTCTATATCGTCCAGGTATTGGGTGCTTTGGAGTGGGGGTCGCAAGGTACATCCCTACTTGGGAATGACAAAGGCAGGTTCATTTCTCCACACTGTATAGCTGACTCCTTCTCATTCTTGAGGTCTGACCCTCTCCGAGGGGCTTTCTGATCAACTGCACTGCATTGGTCTGGCCCGTCTTCTCCCCTGTATTCCTCTGTTCTTTTTCTTCTCGGTGCTTATTACTTGTTATTTGTCCTCTGTCTAGGAGAGTAGACTCTTTGCACTGAGGACAGTGTCCTGGTTTGCCTTTTCACTGCAGTTAGCACCAGGTACAGTGCCTGACGCATAGTGGACCTGCAATAGAAACTGACTATTAAATCTTGGTGACAACCCAAGTTAAAAAAAGAAAAAAAAAATTAGATAAAAAAAAGAAATTGACTATTGAATCAACAAAAGCATCAGCCTTGGGTTCTAGCAAATGAAGTGTCATAGTAACTCTATGAAATAATGGCCTGAGGTCAAATGCAAGCTTCTTCCCTACTTGTCAGCAAGTTACTTAACTTCTTTGGGCCTCAGTTTCATCACCTAGAAAGTGGGGTTTTAAAACATGTAGACATGAGCGTCTTTGGGTTCTTGTGAAAAGTCAACAAAATGACATAACACACTAGCACTTAAGAAACGTGCATTGGCCGGGCATGGTGTCTCACACCTGTGATCCCAGCACTTTGGGAGGCCAAGACGGGCAGATCACGAGGTCAAGAATTCGAGACCAGCCTGGCCAACATAGTGAAACCCTGTCTCTACTAAAAATACAAAAATCAGCCAGGCATGGTGGCGGGCGCCTGTATTCCCAGCTACTCGGGAGGCTGAGGCAGGAGAATTGCTTGAACCCAGAAGGTGGAGGTTGCAGTGAGCCGAGATTGCACCACTGCACTCCAGCCTGGCCACAGAGCAAGACTCCGTTTCAAAAACAAAACAAAACAAAACAAAAACAAGAAAAACCCGGAAATGTGCATTGGCCAGGCACAGCGGCTCACACCTGTAATCTCAACACTTTGGGAGGCCAAGGCGGGTGGCTCACCTGAGATCAGAAGTTTGAGACCAGCCTGGCCAACGTGGTGAAACCCCATCTCTACTAAAAATACAAAGAATTAACTGGGCGTGGTGCCGCACACCTGTAGTCCCAGCTACTAAGGAGGCTGAGGCAGGAGAATGACTTGAACCTGGAAGGTAGAGGTTGCAGTGAGCTGAAATCATGCCACTGTACTTACTCTAGCCTGGTTGACAGAGTGAGACCCTGTCTCAAAAAAAAACCCAAAAAACAAAAACATGCATTAAGCAGTAGCTGCTGTTATTTTTCAGGCAGCTGTACATTTTCCCAGATGCTCTGCCAGTGGTAAGGAACACTCTTGTGTCCCTTGCAGAGGAAGCTGCGCTGGTGATATTCTGTGCACTGCAACTCAGGAGTGCGGACCAGCCTGCTGTGAGGCCTCCTTCACTGTGTGGCTCATCAAAGTCAGTGACTTTTCTGTAGGCTTCGGAAGACTTGTTCTAACCCTCTCAGCTGGGTAGCCGCTGGTGATGGGAAACTGGCCTCTGTGAGGATCTTGCTAAGGAGTTGCTTCTAGGCCTCAAAGACAGATTCCCAGATTGGTCTGGTCTTGCTTCTGCTCACGTGCTGCCTCCTTTGTGTGCCATTTGGCCTCCTGTGACCCAGGAGGCATTAGCAAGGCCTTCCCCAGGCCTGGCCTCCTGGCCATGTGCCTGCTCAGCCTCTTGTCACCTCCCTTTCCCTACCTCGGGGGCAGGTTTGCTTAGAATGAACACACATTATAAAATAGTAGAATTGATTTTTTTTTTTTTTTGAGACAGAGTCTCACTGTGTCACCCAGGCTGGAGTGCAATGGTGTGATCTCAGCTCACTGCAACCTCTGCCTCCTGGATTCAAGCAATTCTCATGCCTCAGCCCCTTGAGTAGCTGGTATTACAGGCGTGTGCCACCATGCCTGACTAATTTTTGTATTTTTAGGAGAGACAAGGTTTAGCTATGTTGGCTAAGCTGGTCTCGAACTCCTAGCCTCAAGTGATTCTGCCTACCTCAGCCTCCCAAAGTGCCGAGATTACAGCTGTGAACCACTGGCCAATAAAATAATAGAACTGATTTTTTAAAATTCAATTTTGTTTTTATCAAAGCACCATGTAACTTGCTTCTATCAAGTCAAGAGCATTAAAAGTCCTGTGTCAAATAATAGCAATCCACTGCCCTTCCCCTGTGCACCTCACCGGCTTTCACTGTTTTTTCATGCGTGAGCTTCTGTTTTTCTCAATAGGACGCTTATCCTGTTGTTACTATCTTTTCGAGTCAGGGTCTCTGTTGCCCAGGCTGGAGCACAGTGGTTCTATCATGGCTCACTGCAGCCTCAGCCTCCTCAGACTCAGGTGATTCTCCCACCTCAGCCTCCAAGTAGCTGGGATTACAGGCACGTGCCACGACACTCAGCTAATTTTTTTGTATTTTTTATAGACATGGGGTTTTGCCCAGCCTTGTCTCAAACTCCTGGGTTCAAGTGATCCACCAGCCTTGGCCTCTCAAAGTGCTGGGATTACAGGCGTGAGCCACATCGCCTCGCCTATCCTGTTATTTCTTGATCTATCACTTGTAAATATCTGTTGCCTTTGCCTCATCCTGTAGATGAGAATTCAGTTCTTTCCATGACCAGTCCGTTTCCTCTCATCCCACCTTTCCAGAATAATTATTTTTCCATTTTTGGCTAAATTAATATTAGTGCAGCAGAGACTTTGTTCAGGAACTCTTTCCAGGTGCCTGGCTGGGCTCTGTTGTGGGCACTACGGGCAAGAAAGTGAGGAAAACAGAGATCCCACCTCTGCGGAGCGCTCATTCCAGTCGAAACAGCTCAGTGTTTAACTTTCTGAGGATTCTGTTTCTTTTCTCTATTCAGTCTTTTCTTCTTTTTTGAGAGGGTGGGGGTAATTTCCTGTTTTGTTTTTTTCATTGCACTCCATGTTTTCTCAGTAGGTTTTCCACAGTTTCCCATCTTCTGTTTTTTTGAAATGAAATGAAGTCTTCCTCTGTCACCAGGCTGGAGTGCAACGGTATGATCTCAACTCACTCTACAGGAGATGGGGGAGTAAACCAAGAGAGGGACCCCCGAGATGGGGGAATCCAAAGAAGAGGGGCAGGGGGAGGGCACAAGGGGGAGAGGCTACAGGGTGGAAAACAGACTGAAGAAGATGGGGCCAGCGTGGTGGCTCACGCTTGTAATCCCAGCACTTTGGGAGGCTGAGGCAGACAGATCACTTGAAGTCAGGAGTTCGAGACCAGCCTGGCGAACATGGTGAAACCCTGTCTCTACTGAAAATACAAAAATTAACTGGGTGTGGTGGCGTGTGCCTGTAATCCCAGCTAATTGGGAGGCTGAGGCAGGAGAATCACTTGAACCTGGAAGGCGGAGGTTGCAGTGAGTTGAGATCAATTTCGAGTTTATTATTATTATTATTATTATTACTATTTTGAGACAGAGTGTTGTTCTGTTGCCCAGGCTGGAGTGCAGTGGCGCAATCTCAGTTCACTGCAACTTCCACCTTCCGGGTTCAAGCAATTCTCCTGCCTCAGCCTCCGAGTAGCTGGCACTACAGGTACCCACCACCATGCCCGGCTAATTTCTGTATTTTTAGTAGAGATGGAGTTTTGCCATGTTGGCCAGGCTAGTCTCGAACTCCTGACCTCAGGTGATCCACCTGCCTTGGCCTCCCAAAGTGCTGGGATTACAGGCATGAGCCACTGCACTTGGCCTTGAGATAATTTTTATATATGGTGTTAGGTTAAGTGTCAACTTCATTTTTCACATTCGGTTGTTGAAATGACTGTCCTTTCCCATTGAACGTTCTTGACACCATTGTCAAAAATCATTTGACTATATATGTGAGGCAGGAGGATTGCCGGAGCCCAGGAGTTCAATGCTACGGTGAGCTGTGATCACGCCATGCACTCCAGCCCAGGTGGGCGAGACCCTTTCTCAAAAAACAAGAGCAGAGGGTAGAGGGGAAGGCAGAGCTGGGCAGTGGTCGGGGTGTCTTCTCGGGCTGCATCTCAGTCCTCCGTGTCTCCCCACCACTCTCCTTCTGCACCCACAGGTATTTGACAATACCCCAGCAGCCTTGGACGGCACAGTGGCAGCTGGGGATGAGATCACCGGCGTCAATGGCAGGTCAATCAAAGGGAAAACTAAGGTGGAGGTGGCGAAGATGATTCAGGAGGTGAAGGTAAGGGCTGCTGCAGAAAGGGTGTCCAGAGGCGGCCACACATGCTTGTACACCTCCAGGCTGCCAGAGGCCCCAGCAGGCCTGGAAAGGGGAATCAGCCCTCACCGCCCCCTTCCTTGGCACATCGGGGTCAGGGTCACACTCCAGCCTCCCTCATCATCCCTCATCAGGGATGGTCTCAAACTCCTGACCTTACTATTCAGTAAATAGTAATCGTGCTCCAGGACTTGTGCTGGACCTTGGCAAGAGAGTGGGCAACAAGACCCCAGGGTCCCTGTGAGCTCCCAGGGAGCTGACAGACTAGGAACCATGCCTCAGGGCTAGCCCACGTGTCCCCAGTCAGCGCTGGAGCTGAAGCTAAAAGTTCAAGGTGATTCTGCCTAGGTCAGTAGACACCCAATAATGCCAGCCGGGCCACGCCAGGCCTGGGAGGGCTAAGAGGGAAAGAAGAGCGCCCTTTCCTCTCCTGGAAGAACTTCCCATCCCATGCATCCTCCTGGGCTTATGGACACCCGGAGACCCCCCTCCCATGCCAGCCGATCTTCTGCTCTACAGACCAGAGTCACACGCTGCCTGTCTCTGCTTTCCCCAACTCCTGCTGCCCCAGGCCCAGGCCTCTCCGCAGGGACCCTCCCTTCTGGAATGCAGACAGTATCCTGGCCTCTCCGGAAGCGAACATGCAGCCCCTTTGCCATTTCCTAGCAATGAGGCTGCTAGCAAGTCTCAGGAAACCAGTTCTATGAAAGAACTGATGTGGAGGCAATGCACAGCTGTGGGGTGGTTTAAAAGTCTCGGGGGCAAGGGTCCTCATTGTGAGTTGAGCTTGGCCAAGGGTTGCAGCTTTCTCCCTCTGTTCCACTTTCGTCCTCCAGGTTCTAGCACCCCTAACAGCCCCCTTCCTGCCTTAACCCAGGCCAGCCGCAGCTCCATCCTCTCCCTTTATCCTCCTGCCCTGCTCCTGCGTCATCCCCGCTACTCTCCTTCCTTGCTATAGGGAGGAAGATTCCAATCCTACATGTTCTCCTATTCCAGCCCCTTTAGCCATTGGACAAATCAGGGCCTGGGGCTGGGGCTCAGAGCTCTGTTGTACAAAAGGAAGCGACAGGGTTCACTGAGACCTCAGCTGCCACTGCACATGGTCTGGGTATCACTGCCCCCAGCATGACCCGTTAGGCAGAGGAGCTGGTCATGGGAACAGGTACAGGAGTCTCCGTCTGGCAGAGTTGGGTTGTGTGTGCCCAGTTTGGCAGCCCCGTCCTCATCTCTGCTCACCAGGTCCCTCCCTGTCCTCTCAGGCTCGATGACACCAGCCCCTCAGGTTGCCTGTGAGGGCAAGAGCTCTGTGTTTGCACACGGCGGTGACGGTGATGAAGCATGGGCCCAGCTCCCCTGTTTGGGTGCTGGGTAGGGATTCCTCTCCCACCTTTTTAAAAATGTTCTTGAGATGGAGTTTCGCTCTTGTCACCCAGGCTGGAGTGCAATGGCGAGATCTCAGCTCACTGCAACCTCCGCCTCCCAGGCTCAAGTGATTCTCCTGCCTCAGCCTCCCAAGTAGCTGGGACTACAGGCACCTGCCACCACGTGCAGCTAACTTTTTTGTGTTTTTAGTAAAGACGGGGTTTCTCCATTTTGGTCAGGCTGGTCTCAAACTCCTGACCTCAGGTGATCTGCCTGCCTCGGCCTCCCAAAGTGCTGGGATTACAGGTGTGAGCCACCGCACCCAGCCTACTCTCCCATCCTACAGGTGTCCAGAGTGGGGGAGTGACCTGCTTGTGGTCACACAGCTGAACTGGAGCCTGGGTCCGACTCCCACTGCAGCCCGCTTCCTGTTAGCCTACAGCTACTCTGTGTGGGATGGTCCCTGAGCCCGGCTATGTCGCATTTTGGGAGAGCGGGTCACACCCCCGCCCCCGACTCTGATTGCATCGCTCATTTTCGTTTCCCTTTGGGACTTGATTTTTAAATCCTGTTTTATATTTGGATTACTGTGGTCCCAAGTTCAAGGGCTTTTGGTTTGCAAGGATGGGAGTGAACACGGTGGCCTCCTGTGCTCAGGGAAGTCCTCTTGGGAGAAGCCTGTATCTCCTGAGCAGTCACTAAAATACAGTGTGTGTAATTCCCTGGATCAAATCGACCTTGGGGGTCTGCCTCTTCCCCTTGGCGCCCTAGCACCAGGCACAGAGCAAGTGCTGAGGTGTATCTGTTGAATGAGTAGAGGGATTTCTGGGGATGGGGGTAGTTTGGGCAGAGGAGGGAATAATTGGTGTAGGGAAATGACACGGCAGAGGCATGGAGGGTGGTATGCTTGGGGAGGGAAGAAGGAGAGTCTGACCTGGCCGAAGCACAGGACATCAGAGACCACCAGGCTGTGGGCTCCATGTCGGGCCTGTCCCCACTGATTCCCCAGGGCTTGGACGTAGAGTGGGAAAGGAGGGACCTGGGAGCAGACAGGGTCACAAGGTGGGGCCATGTCCCAGCTCTCAGCCTCGTTCCTTACTGGGGCTTAGGATTCTTTTTTTTTTTTTTGAGACAGTATCTCGCTCTGTCACCCAGGCTGGAGTCCAGTGGCGCAATCTCAGCCCCAGCTGCAACCTCCGCCTCCTGCGTTCAAGTGATTCTCATGCCTCAGCCTCTTGAGTAGCTGGGATTACAGGCATGTGCAACCATGCCTGGCTAATTTTGGTATTTTTACAAAGAGGCTTGCTGGACTCCGGAGCTGAGAGGCCTGTGTGTGCGCTTGCCAGGGGGCTGCTATGTTGCCCAAGCTGGTCTTGAAATCCTGACCTCAAGTCTGCCCGCCTCAGCCTCCCAAAGTGTTGAGATTACAGGCATGAGCCATTGCACCTGGCCTTGGGCTTAGGATTCTCAGTACAGAACAGTGTTGCGGGGGAAGGGGCTCAGGGCCTGGAGCCCCCTTACAAGTCTGTGTGATGCTCTTGCAGGGGGAGGTGACCATCCACTACAACAAGCTGCAGGCGGACCCCAAACAGGGCATGTCGCTGGACATTGGTAAGCTGACCAGGGCAGTTACGGGTGTCCAGCAGCCCCCTGGGACAGGCCCCACCTGAAGAAGTGCCACAGCCAGCCCTGGCCTTCCCCTTATGACAGGAGCATCCACAACTGTGCGCTCTGACTTCTGAGCAAGCAAATCCAAAAGGCCTGGGAGGACCCGAAGTGCTGTCCCTGCGTCTGTCCCTGGTTTCTCACTGTCCTGTGTTTTACCCCCACCTCCCCGCTTCGGCCACCTCCCCTGGGACCTTGCTGCCCTAGGGTTGTTCTTTGCAGGCCAGCACCTCAGCTCACCATGGCCCAGGGCCTCGCCCTTCATAAAGGGAGAGCAACCCAACCCTGGCCTTGCGCCTCATGCCCTCCAGCACAGCTTTGCTCCTTCCTGCCCCTCCTGCCATCAGCCCTCAGGGAGACTCGATCTGAACTGGACCTCAGGCAATGGGCAGAGGGTCCACACCTTGGGATAAGTTCCCTCCTGTTAGAAGGGCTGAGCCATGGTTCTGTAGAAACTTTAAGACTCAAGAGCTGGAGAGCAGCTTCGAGTCCTCTGGACCGGCTGCCTCACATGACAAATCTAAGCCTGAGACCCAGAGAGGGCACTGCGGCCCCCTGGTGAGCACATACCCAGGTCTCAGCTCCGGAGTGCAGCAAGCCTCTCCCACACCCTAGAGCCAGAGGCCAAGGGACTCAGGGCAGACTGGACCTGTCCGGGAGCTTCCTCTAAAACCCTTTGGTTCCAACACAGGTCCCTTCCCAGGACTGAGCTGCTCATATGCAGTAATTGAGTCTGGGGTCTGAGGTTCATGGGCATTGATAGTGCCCATTGCTTTCACATAACCAGCCCAGCGGCCCCCCTTCTCCTCCTCCCCTTGTATGGGACACCCTAGGTCCTGATGTGGCACAGAGGAGGGGAAGAGGCCTCCTTGGCTTCCATCAGCCCGTACTGAGCCGCGGCAGCACTGATGTCATACAGCAGGCCCTGGGCAAAGTACTTCATGCTGAACTCTGCCCAGACTGCCAGCAGCTCTGTGAAACAGGGAACAGGGCAGGGGCCTAGGACCTCCCCACTGGGACACTCTACACTTCAGAGCCACCCCTAGCAGCCCTTCTGCCCCTGTGGGGTGCTCCCTGTAAGTGGAGATAAGGCTGGAAGCAGGGATGGCCTCTGGGCAGCCACACACTCACCAGGTCCTTCGTTCCCCATTCAGTGTTGAAGAAAGTCAAGCACCGGTTGGTGGAGAACATGAGTTCAGGGACCGCAGATGCCCTGGGCCTGAGCCGGGCCATCCTGTGCAATGGTGAGTCCCTTCCCACCCAGCTTGGGCCCCAGGGACTCAAGCCCATGCTGGGAAGATGGAAGGGGCACCATGGCTGCCTACCAAGCTGTGTGGGTCCCACGGGCCTGACCCAGCCTCTGCCCGTGGAGCTGGGAAGTCACCATCTCCTCATCCCCAGAGGCTTCTCCAGCTCCTGGAGTGTCCACAGCTGTCAGCTGGGCTGTCCTTCTAGCCAGTGTCCCTCAGGTCACGGATAGGGAAACAGATTCAGTGTGGGGAGGTGCCTCAACTGCTGCCCTCAGCCCCCTTACCCCTCACCCCAGCACTCTCGCTGCCCACCTCACGCCTCCTTTGTCCAGGAGGTGGCGCTGCTGCCCTTGTCCTCCCGGGCTGCGAGGTGGCTGCCCAGGCGAGGGGGGAGGCGTATACACGCACACTTACACACGCATGCACACATGCGCGCACACCTTCCCTCCCTGGGGTGGCCAACGAAACACTCAGTCCCACTCCTACCGTCGCCAGTCCGAGTTTAAAAATAGCAGCAGCTCTGCAGTGTGCGTGCGGGGTAGATATAAATACCTCTAGAAATTGTAGGCTCAGCTGGGCTTTATTGGCTGGGGAAGTGGGGGTGGGGTCTGAGCGCGTTCCAAATGGTGTACAAAAGTGGCGGCTGCTATTTCCAGCCTCCTGGTGCCTATAAACCCCTGTTACTGTAGTTACCAGCCGTTGAGATGAAATCAGAACTGGTTGTTGTGTTTTTCCCCCCAAACCTTGCAATTTCCCTGGCCTGAAATAGGGTTTCTAAAATTGAAGCTGTCATGATGTCCCATGACCCAGCTAAAAACAACAGCGCAGCACTTACATGGCTCCTTTCCTGCCGGCTGGCAGAGCACTAAGGCTCTGGGGAGCCCAGGCCTGGAGGCCACCGGTGGCCAAAGCCTCCCCAGGACCTCCAAAGTGCCCCTTCCTCCCCCGACAGCCTGTCCCACAGCCACCTCCCTGCCCAGAGAGGCCTGTACACAGCCTCCGCTCCTCCCCTCTCCCGCTTGAAAACCCTGACCCGGATCAGCACAGGAGGCTGGGAGCAGAGAGCACTCAGCTGCCACAGGTGGCTGTGTGACTTTGGGCAGACTACCTTGCCTCCCTGTCCCTTGGGTTTCTCTGAAATGGAGAGAGTTGTCCCTGTCCCATGGCTGACTGAGGAGGGACCAAGACGTGTGTAGGGAGCCCTCGGCTGGCCCAGCTCGTAGCATAGGGACTCAGTCAGTGGCTGCCAGTGCTGTTCAAGGCCAGGCCGTGCTGCCCTGGGGGGTGGGCTCCTTAGCTCTCTGCCCACTCTTCCATCTGGAATGCCTGCCTGTGCCTGGCAATCTGCTTCCTCCTCAAGGCGAGGCTGCTGCCCCACCTCTCCCCTGCAGCCCTCACCATCACACTGCTGCTCATTGCCTGGCCACTGGCCTGGCTCCCCTGCCAGACTTTGAGCCTTGAGAGCAAGTGAGCTTGACCTGGTGCTCACAGCTTGACCTGGCACACAGTAGGTGCTCAAGAAACACTAGTTAAGCCAGTGGATATGATCACCAAGGCCTCTTCTCAGTGTGAGCTGTCTCAGACTTCCTGAATTTCCCCCTCCCTCCCCAAGTTGCATTCCCCCTTCTGAGCCATCTGTGTGCTTGGGAGGCAGGGACCACGTCCTGCCTGCACTAGAGGCCTGGCTGCTCCATCTCCATTCCAATGGCCCCTGCTGGCCTTCCTCCCCAGCTGCCAGCAGGCTTTGTGGTAGAAGTGCGGGAGCTTTGCCTGCTAGGCAAGGACCCTCCACTGGCCATGAGGAGAGCCTAGCCATTTACAAAACACCTTTGAACCCAGCTGACCTGAGATGCCAAATCCCCTCCGTCAGACCCCTGATCTTTCCCATCCTGGTTTTCCTCTGGGGCTGCCCCTCCCCTCCCCAGCCTGGCCCTGGGCCTCCTGTGGCTTGCTGAGCCCACTGACCTCTCCTCTTTGGGTCCCCACAGATGGGCTTGTCAAGAGGCTAGAGGAGCTGGAGCGGACCGCTGAGCTGTACAAAGGTGGGTGGGGACAGCCTCGTCCCAGCACTGGCTCTACCCCAGGGAGCATGCTTTTAGCAGAATGGCAGTGGGGGTGCTGGCACTAGGAATGCCAGCCTACAAAATCCTAGGACCATGGGCATTAAGAGTTGTTAAGAATACATACTTCTTCTGAATTTAAAAATAACTCAGGGGCCAGGTGTGGTGGCTCACACCTGCAACCCCAGCACTTTGGGAGGCTGAGGTGGGTGGATCACTTGAGGTCAGGCGTTCAAGACCAGCCTTGCCAACATGGTGAAACCCCATCTCTACTGAAAATACAAAAATTAGCCAAGGATGGTGGCGGGTGCCTGTAACAGTACTCGAGAGGCTGAGGCACGAGAATCACCTGAACCAGGGAGGCAGAGGTTGCAGTGAGCCAAGATCACACCACTGCACCCCAGCCTGGGCAATAGAGCAAGACTTCATCTCAAAAAATGCCTCATACCCATAAAAATTCAGAGACTAGCACCTGTAAACATAGTGAGAGTCCCCCAGAATCCCATGCTCTCCTAGGGCTAAAGCCCACAGCTTTGCATCTTACAAAGTCCTGGCGCCCCTGTCTGGCTCCTCATGGGTGGGGCTGGACTGAGCCTTTACTCCTGGGCCCTGGTTGGGCAGTGGGCAAAGGCAGGGAGGGCACTAGGGCCAAGCAGAGACCTCGGGTGAGGTGGGCAGTTGGAGGCCTCGGGCGGGGTGGGCACTGGGAGACCTCGGGTGGCGTGGGCAGTTGGAGGCCTTGGGTGGCGTGGGCACTTGGAGGCCTTGCCTTGGGCCATTGCAGTCCCCGCCATGTGTCCCCATTCCGCCTCACTTGGTCTTTCCCACAGGGATGACGGAACACACCAAGAACCTCCTACGGGCCTTTTATGAGCTATCGCAGACTCACCGGGGTAATGGCATCCCCCAAACCTGCGGCATGACTCTGGGCAATCCCTGGGGCCTCTCACATGCATACTGAGGTGGGTCAGACCCACAGCGCCTGACCTCAGGCCAGCTTTGGGCTGGTCCTGGTCCCAGGTGCTGGGATATAGCAATGGGGGCCTGCGGGGAGCATCTGGATCAGCTGGCCTCCTAAAGGCTGCAACCATGGACATCCAGGCCCCACCTGTCTCCTCACTGCCACTGGCAGCGCACAGACCCTTGCTGATTTATACTTCTGACAATCCTGTAGCTCTGGGCAGGCCAGCTGCAACTGACCCCAGTTACTGCGAAAAATGAAGCTTAGACAGAGGAAAGGGCCACACCACTCCCGAGGGGTGGAGCAGGTGTTAGAACCCAGGTATCTCCACTCAGACCAGTGTTCTGTCCCAGACAGAGCCACCGCCTCAAATCCTGACCCAGTGTCTCTCACTCGTCCCTCGGGGGAATGAGGGTCAACTCCCTTGGTTTGTACACGCAGGACTTTAGAGGGCATAGACCAGCTCTTGGAGGTGTCAATCCAGTTTCTTCTGGGTGTAGACTCAGCTCCTTCAGGGGGTTTAGACCAGCTGTCTTGAAGGTGTAGACCCTGTGCAGACATTGGCCTCCAGCCTGCCAGGCCCCCTGCCCTGCTCCTCCCCAACAAAGCCCTGGTTCTCCATTAGGGGGTCAAGTAGGGGCAGCCTTCAAGGGAAACTTGTCATGCAGCCTTTGGGGACGTGTTCTCCGTGATCGGGGTACGGGAGCCCCAGCCGACTGCAAGCGAGGCTTTCGTGAAGTTTGCTGATGCCCACCGCAGCATCGAGAAGTTCGGCATTCGGCTTCTGAAAACCATCAAGCCAGTAGGTCCCATTAGCACGTGTGTGTTTGGTGTGTGAGGGGAGGGAGGGGACAGTGTGGCAGACAGAGGGACCTATGCTGGAGTCCAAATGCCTGGGTGCAGCCTCTGGCACAGTCACCCACACAGTGGACTGTGGGTGAGTCCCTGCGCCTCCTTGGGCCTTGGCATTGCCCTTTGGGCTGGCTTCTGACCCTGGCTCGCCACCAAGTCACAGCTTGCCCTGGGCCTGGCACTAGTCTTCTCATCATTGGGAGGGACAAGGCATCAGGGGGCACCATCTGGCTCTGACAGTCGAGTCCACCAGAAGGGGTGACACATCACTGATGTTCATTGTCACCCTGGCACCCGCTGCTGTGAGGGCCTCAGCATCCATCCACCCTCTTTCAGATGCTGACAGACCTGAACACGTACCTCAACAAAGCCATCCCGGACACTCGCCTCACCATCAAGAAGTACCTGGACGTGAAGTTTGAGTACCTGGTGAGTAGTCCAGGCGCCTGGGCTGCTGAAGTGAGCACCCACCCTGGAGAGCTGCCCTTTTTCCGTCAGCCACATCTTGGCAAGCAAGGCCGGCCAGAACCTGTGGCATGTCTGCTCGAGGTGTGGGACCAGGGGCCCGGGGAGGTGCAGCCGAAGCCATGCTGCCACCATGCAGAGAAGCGGCAGAGAGCCTGGGCTGGGCACGACTGTTGCTCTGTGCATGCTGACTCCTTGGGATTTGTTTATTGCCTTTAAACAATGGGTTAGACTAGGTGAGTGAGCGTGAAGTGGGCGCCAGTGACCCTTTGTGAGTTTATATTTCATAATTCTGTGGTCGGCTGGGCACGATGGCTCACGCCTGTAATCCTAGAACTTTGGGAGGCTGAAGTGGGTGGATCACGAGGTCAGGAGTTTGAGTCCAGCCTGACCAACATGGTGAAATCCCATCTCTACTAAAAATACAAAAATTAGCCAGATGTGGTGGTGTGCACCTGCAGTCCCAGCTACTCCAGAGGCTGAGACAGGAGAATCACTTGAACCCAGCAGGCAGAAGTTGTTGCAGTGAGCCAAGATCAAGGCACTGCACTCCAGCCTGGGCAACAGAGCAAGACTCCATCTCAAAAAAAAAAAAAAGTAATAATAATAATTGTATGGTGAAAGGAAAAGGAATTGAGAGAAAATCCTCCATTAAGCAAGCCAAGGTTCCTTTGCTGCAGGACTTACCAGAGCCTTTGATAGGCCCACGTTCAGTGTGAATTTTCAAGGGTCTTCCTAAGCTCCTTTGACCATACACCCCTTTTTTTTCCCATAGCATCTCTTGGGCCTTGAGTTTGGTACACTCTGGGCCACCGAAGCCTCAGGCCCTGGCCATCCCCCAGCCTCATGCCTCAGTTGCCTGCTGCTGCCCTCTCTGGGCCTCCCTGAGCACCTGTGCCAGCCTCCCTGGATGCATGTGGGTGATGAGGGTGGAGCTGGGGACGTGGGGTGGGGGTGGCCACTCTGACAGCCTCACCTGTCCCACACAGTCGTACTGCCTGAAGGTGAAGGAGATGGATGACGAGGAATACAGCTGCATCGTGAGTGCTGGAAGGGAGGGGCTCCTACCTTCCCCCGGTCTGACAGGGATAGCAGGTGGCTCAGGCCAGCCTGGGAGAAACCTGGGGGACTTGGCTGGACTCTTGTTCCTGGAGATTTGGGGCCATCCTCCCCAGTCCCTCTGGGCCTCAGGGTGCTGGCCACCTGGCGCGGAACTACTCCCTCTGCCTGTCGCAGGACACTGCCCACCAGAGTCTGTGAGGCTCTTGGAGGGAAAACAGATTTTCTTCACTCCTACGAGACACTTTTAAGTCACTGCAACCTCTGCCTCTGGGTTCAAGCGATTCTGTTTCCTCAACCTTCTGAGTAGCCGGGATTACAGGTGCGTGCCACAACATTCGGCTAATTTTTGTACTTTTAGTAGAGACGGGTTTTCACCATGTTGGTCAGGCTGGTCTTGAACTCCTGACCTCGTGATCCATCTGTCTCAGCCTCCCAAAGTGCTGGGATTACAGGCATGAGCCACTGTGCCTGGCAGTTTTTGATATTTTTGCTGTCGGGATCCATCTTGTGGCCAATGTTTATTTAATGTGGCAAAGGTTTGGGTTTTGTTGCTTTTTCCTTCCTCCAAAGCTATCTCTGAGTGCTTCTAAGGAACACTGAAATCTCAGAAGTGAGGTCTCAGGAACCACTGTGGCTTTGAAAGGGCGGTGCGGTGCTGGTGCGAGACTGTCCCTGAGCAGGCCCTCCTGTTCCACCCCCGCCCCAGGCCCTAGGCGAGCCCCTTTACCGGGTGAGCACTGGTAACTACGAGTACCGCCTGATCCTGCGCTGCCGCCAGGAGGCTCGTGCCCGCTTCTCCCAGATGCGCAAGGACGTGCTGGAGAAGATGGAGCTGCTGGACCAGAAGCACGGTGAGCGCCGCCCTCCATTTCAGCGGTGGGAAAACTGAGGCCCAGAGGGGCAAGGTACTCAACTGAGGCTCAGGGCCAGGCCACGGCCCAGATGTAAAGCCCCTGCAGGAGCCCAGCCATCTGCCTGGAGCCCGGCCTGGGTGGGGCTGGCCTGTGCCATGTGGGCTCCGAAGGCTGAGGTCCATGATCCATTTACCCTGCAGCCCCCGCATTCCCTGAACTGGGAGCTAGGAGGCCTGGGTTCTTCCGGGCTGGGCGGCCCCTGCCTCCACCCTTTGCCAGGGCATGAGGGATCAGGGAAGTGCCAGAGTGGGAAGCACAGGAGAGGCGAGAGGTGGGCCGTGCAGGCTGGGAGAGCCTCCTCCTTCCTGAGGCAGGCAGCCAGAGCCGACTGGTGCCTGTGCCCCAACCTCCCACCCCAGTCCAGGACATCGTGTTCCAGCTGCAGCGCCTCGTATCCACCATGTCCAAGTACTACAATGACTGCTACGCGGTGCTTCGGGATGCTGACGTCTTCCCCATCGAGGTGGACCTGGCGCACACCACACTGGCCTACGGCCTCAACCAGGAGGAGTTCACAGACGGGGAGGAGGAGGAGGAGGACACGGCTGCTGGGGAGCCGTCCAGGGATACACGAGGGGCTGCTGGGCCCTTGGACAAGGGCGGAAGCTGGTGTGACTCCTGAGTGCCCGAGGATGGACGTGGCACTGGGGGGCAGGGTGTGTGGGAGGGCGGAGCCTGGGAGCCAGGCGGGGCTGCCGCTCACGGGGGCGTCGCGTAAAGGCCTGGCCCCTTTTCCTCTGTCCTCGCACAGCCAACCTGGGCTCCTGCCCAGGACAGGCACCAGGGTCATGGCCTGTGACCTGGACACTGGCCCCTCCACCCTCCCTTCCCTCCCCAGCCAGAGGGAGAGCTTGGTCTCTGGACCTGCCTTAGGAAGGAGAGGGAGGGCAGGACGGAGAAGGGCTTGGAAGCAGCAGGAGTGTGGGCCCTGCTCCTCGTGGGCACCCGCTCCGCCCCCGGAGCCTGCCGGGAGTGCGGCCGGGGGGTGGACAGCAGAGGCTGGGGCCGATGTCGCCTGGACACCCTCGCCTCGCCCCAGACCAGCCTGTCCCCATCACACCTCCGAGGCCTTTATTTATTCTGTTCCCCCAGCTCGGCCACTTCTCTGGAGGAGGGCTGGGCTCCGGGCCTGTACTGAATAAACACAAACCTGGATAGCGCAGTGTGCGCAGTTGCTTCAGACCCTCCTCATCTACCCCCCACCCCCATCTATTGACGGTGCCCTTGCTATGCGTCATTTATGCCTCACCAAAGTGCTGCATGGCTAGCACTGTGATCCCCTTACAGCTGGGGATTTGAGGCACAAAGAAACATCTTGTCCAAGGCCACACTTTGTGTCGGGACTCGGACACAGTGGGATTTAACTCAGATCTGTCCTGAAAGCCTGATCTTGCCACCTGCCTCCAAAGCTTTCTGCTTTGCGGAGCCTTTTGGATCTGCCCCCACCAATCTGTGACCTTTCTGTGCTTCTGACAGGAAATAAATCTTTCTTTGGGGAAGGGGAGGGCAGACACTAAGGGTGACTGAACCGCCAAGTAGGGGAGGCGGTAAGGGGCAAGTGCTGACTCCAGGTGTGCCTGTGTTCCCAAGGGGCTGTGGGGAGAGGCTCGTGGGGAGAGGCGCTTGGGGAGTGTCTGCAGAGTGGCAGAAAAAGGGCAGCCACTTCTGCTTCTGGCCAGCCCCAGCCCTGGTGTGATCAGTCATAGTGGCCCTTGTCACTCTTTAACGTGTCTTTGGACGATTAATATGGCCACCCTGAGAATGGGACGGGGGCAAGAGGGTGTGCCAGGCAGGCTGAGTCCAGGCTGGAAGAAGGGTTCTGCAACAGCTTTGAGCGTGCAGTGCTGGGCAGGAACCCGAATGGGAGGCTCAGCCAGGGGTGGTGCATGGAGGAAGGGCCAGCTGTCACCAGGAGCCCACCGGGGTCCCCTCCCAGAAGGGGACAGCCAGAGTAGAGGTCAAGGGCACAGGCTGGAACTGGCAGCCTGGGCTAGTTCCTGACCTCCCTGGGCCTCAGTTTCCCTATCTGAAGTATGGCACCTACCTCATTGGCTTGGTAGGAGGATTAAATGAACATCTGGAGAGGGCTTAGAGCAGGGCTTGGCACAGAGCAAGCACTCTTAAGTTTTGGCTAAATAAAGTCGCAGTCGTTGCTCTAGTGGCGCAGGGGAAGCCACAGGCAGTATAAGCGGAAGCCCACCAGGCATCTACGGGGCTCCCCAGACCTTCCTGGGGCACGGATGGAAAATGAGGGCCTGTAGGGACCAGTGGGGAGGGGTCATCGTGGGCTGGGCTGGAAGGCGAGGGGAGTTTACAGAGGGAAGGCAGCTTCCTCTGCAGCGGCCTGTTCACGCTCATGATTTGAAGGGAGGCAAAGAAAAGGGGTGTGGGCGGAGCACAGTGGCTCACCCTTGTAATTCCAGCACTTTGGGAGGCCGAGGTGGGCAGATCATGAGATCAGGAGTTTGAGACCAGCCTGGCCAATATGGTGAAACCCCATCTCTACTAAAAATACAAAAATTAGCCAGGTGTGGTGATGGGTGCCTGTAACCCCAGCTACTTGGGAGGCTGAGGCAGGAGAATTGCTTGAACCTGGGAGGCAGAGGCTGCAGTGAGCTGAGATTGTGCCACCACACTCCAGCCTGGGCAACAGAGTGAGATTCTTCCCCACCCCCCAAAAAAGAGGGGGTGTGATGTATGGGAGGAGGATAAATACGTAGAGGGAATAGATCTCAGCTTGCCAGATTGTGCACCTGGACCCAAGTGCAGGTCAGATGTCAAAGCACGGGGGAGATCCTGGGACACTCTGTGGGGAGAAGGCAGGTGCCGGGGTCAGCAGATGATCAGGCTGCCAGCACAGTGTCTGCAGCAAAAGCCCCTTGTCCTGGACACCCAAGTTTATCCTCTAGGGGAACAGATGCCTTCTGGGAAGGTGAGGGATGGCCACCTCGTGGAAAGCAGCAGGGCCCATGCTGTTACTGGGCACCTGGCCCCACCCTCCCCAGGACCCCAGCGGGTGGAGTCGTGTACTCAGCCTCCAGTGAGCAGAGAAGGCAGCCAGGCTGGGATTCAAACCGACTCTGACCCTGGGACCTGTGATCCTTAGACTGCTCGCCACCCGCCACCGTCGGCAAGCAGCCCCCAACCTTTAGCCCTAGTGGTCCCCAACCCCTCATCCCTTCCACGGGGAGCAGCAGATGCTGGCGAGGGAGGCTTCAGCAGACAGCCATCTCTACACCTGGGAATGATGGGTCTCTCTTCATCTATCTCTGATGCTTCCTCCCGACCCTGCCCACCTAGAAGCCAGCTTAGGGGCCCTGAAGAGAGAACCTCCCAGACTCCCTCCCACCCTCCTGGCCCCCAACTCAGGGAGCCAGATCCTGGGCAGAGATGCAGGAACAGAGCCTTCTGTTCAGCTGAGCTTTATCAAGTGTCCTTTTGCTCAGTAGCGGCTTCACAGGCGATGGGGTGGGGCCTGGCGGGGCTTGGTTCCCGGACACCCAGGGGATCAACTGGAGCCCAGATGTGGACCCCGGGAGTGACCACCCCAGGCCAGCCTCCCAGCATATCAGGCCCTCTGGGGCAGGAGGCCATGTTCCCGTCACTGGGCCACACCACCCAGTGCACCCTGAGCTACACACACTCGGCTGCCAGCCTTGACCCTCCCTCCACCTCTGGTTCCGTGGGCCCGCCCCGGGGGCTCAGCTCCTCCAGGGCCTCCAGGTTGCTGGGTTCCTCCTCGACAGCAGGCAGGGGCTCAGAGTCCCCTTCGGCCTCAGCGTCCTCAGTGTCACTGGCTCCCTCAGTGCCTGGGCCGGACGGGGCAGCTTTAGCACAACGCAGGCAGCAGTTGGTGGCAACAGCCATGAAGACCCCCGCCAGGGCCACCTCAGAGCCGGCCAGGTAGAAGATGAGCTCATAGTTCTTCAATGCATCCACCAGGCGGCCTGGGGAGGGGGAGGGGAGGCAGAGGTAAGAGCCTGTGGGGTCCCCCCTCACTTCCCTGCACTCTCAGGTCAAGGGTGGTGCCACTGACTTGGTGAGGCTTACGGTGACACGCACATGCCCTCTTTATTCCTGTTTTACAGATGTAAAACCCCTGTGGATTTTGCCATTTGAGACCTTAAAAAATGTCACTTGCTACCCCTGCACCTCCATTGCCTAAGTGATATGGGGCTTTTGGTGAGGCGTCCGCTCCACCCTCTGATTAGCTGGGTGTGGTGGCACGCACCTGTAGTCCCAGACACTATGGAGGCTGGGGCAGAAGAACTCACTTGCACCAGGGAGGTGGAGGTTGCAGTGAGCCAAGCTCACGCCACTGCACTCCAGCCTGGGTGACAGAGCGAGACTCAGTCTCATAAAAAAAAAATAAAAAAAAAAGAAGAGCTGTGACATGCCAGCAGAGGAGGATAAATACATAGAGGAAACAGATTTCGTTTCTTTTTTTTTTTTTTTTTTTTTTTTTGAGATAGGTGCCATCTCGGCTCACTGCAACCTCCGCTTCCCAGGTTCAAGTGATTCTTCTGCCTCAGCCTCCTCAGCAGCTGGGACTACAGGTGCATGCCACCACACCTGGCTAATCAGAGAGTTGAGGGGATGCCTTACCAAAATAGTGTCCTGTGACTTGCTTAGCAGTGGGGCATCTGGGGTGGGAGCAGGGAGGGGGCCCTGGGCTTAGCTCTGCCCTCCTGGGGGCCCCCACCTCTTGCTGTTTCCATGTAAATGCCCTGGTCCTCAGGGACTTAGCTTAGTCCTCCCACCCCTCTGTCCCAGGAGGCCCATGAGTACCCCAGACCGAGCTATCATCAGCACAGGCAGGGCTTGTGGGCCAGTGACTTGTTTCCTTCTCTATTTCTTGAGGCTTCTATCACTTGCACATACTACTTTCATACTCAAGAAAGTCTCTCTTTCTTTTGTTATGTTGTTTAGAGATGGGGTCTTGCTATGTTGCCCAGGCCGGTCTTGAACTCCTGAGCTCAAGGGATCGTCCTGACTTGGCCTCTCAAAGTGCTGAGATTATAGGTGTAAGCCACTGCACCTGGCCTCAGGAATTTTTTATTTTTATTTTTATTTTTTTGAGACAGAGTCTCACTCTGTCCCCAGGCTCAAGTACAGTGGCATGATCTTGGCTCACTGCAACCTCCGCCTCCCGGGTTCAAGCAATTCTGCCTCAGCCTCCCAAGTAGCTTGGACTACAGGCACAGGCCACCATGCCTGGCTAATTTTTTGGATTTTAGTCCAACACGGGGTTTCACCATGTTGCCCAGGCTGGTTGTGAACTCCTGAGCTCAGGCAGTCCTCCCATCTCGGCCTCCCAAAGTGCTGGGATTACAGGTGTGAGCCACCGAGCCTGGCCCTGGAATTTTTTATTCTTTTGAGACAGGGTTCTGCACCATTGTCCAGGCTAGAGTATAGTGGTGCATTCTTGGCTCACTGCAGCCTCCATCTGCTGGGCTCAAGCCATCCTCCCACTTCAGCCTCCTGAGTAGCTGGAAGCACAGGTGCATACCACTACACCCAGCTAATTTTTGTTTTGTTTTGTTTGGTAGAGACAGGATTTTGACATGATGCCTTTTCTAGTCTCAAACTCCTGGCCTCAAGTGATCCTCCTGCCTTAGCCTCCCAAAGTGTTGGGATTACAAGCATGAGCCACTAGGAAAATCTGTTAATTGCAGATATTTCCCCCCTTCCACCCCGATTCACACAAGTAATGGAAGACAGTTTCTTGAGTCCTGGGCAGCTGGTTTTGTGGGCTGCCCACGCACTAACTCAGGGGCTTTGCCCTTCTCACTGGACAGAGCTCGGGGAGGGCACTCGGCTAACCCAGCCCTGGAGAAAGGACGGGCAGCTCATCCCATCTCAGTGCAGCCTGGGACCCCCGCAGGGCAACCTCCCACTTCACTGTCCCATCCCATGGCCCTCTGGCCTCTGGGACTCAAAGGCAGGCTCCCGGCTGTTTCAAGCTAACCTGACAACCCAGGAAGACCCTCACGTCCCCCACTCCCACCTTTCCAACTTTGGTTCCTGCCTTGCTTGCATAAGGACACTGTTCCCCAAACAAACCCAGCCCGTCCATGCTATGCTTTTACCTGGGGGATCTTCCAGGAAGCCCTCCCTGACCACCCTCATTATGATGATTTCCTAAGGGTGATGGTGACATGCCAGCAGACCGTCTGCACAATGAAAGACACCAGCGCCTCTCCTTCCCATCTGCCCACTGAGCACCCCCACTCTGGGGTTTCCCAAAGATATTGTCCCCATTCCAGTCGCCCTTGGAGGCTGGGGAAGCTAAAGCACCCAGACACAACATTCTAAAAGCATGGGCACTTACCACCAGACACACTGAGGCTCTCATTCTGGGGCTGCAACTTATGCTAAGCCTCTGTGCCTCAGTTTCCTCATCTGCAACATGAGATTAAGCACCTGCACTTCAGACGGCATTGTGCCAACTGCTTGGGATGGCGGCCCCGGGCGGTATCAGTGTTGCTTTCTTCCCTGCACCTTCTTTGCTTTTCTGGCCTCACCCACAGCAGGTGGTCTGGCTTGGAGGAGGAACTAACGGCCAGGGAGTCCACCCGCCGGCTGCCCCTTTCCCTCATCCCTGGAAGTTCCATCTGAGACAAGGAGGAAGCCTTCCTCCGTCTAAGGGGCACTAGGCTGCGTCACCCCCTCTTCCTTCGGGGCGCACCGGCAGAGGGCGGTCCGATGAGCACCGCCACGGCCTCCAGGAGCAACACCAGGCCCAGCGCACTGGGGAAGCGGGGCGCGCCCACAGCCGCCATGAGCACCTCGAACTGCAGCGCGCCCACCATGCCGTAGGAGAGGCCGAAGGCGACGCAGAAGGCGACGAGGGCGCCGTAGGAGCGCGCGCGCGCGCTGCTCAGGTCCGTGAGCCCGTTGGCCAGCAGGGCCAGGCTGAAGAGATACGGGATGTGCGGTCGCAGACGCGCCAGGCCCGCCAGGGCCCCGCACGCCGGCCGCGCGACGATGTCCACGAAGCCCACGATGGACAGCAGGAAGGCGGCGTCGGTGTCGGGCACGCCCGCATCCTTCGCGTAGTTCACCAGCAGGATGGCGGGGACGAACAGCCCGAGCGCCATCAGGAACTTGGTGACGGCATACACTGCGAAGGCACGGTCAGTGCACACCGCCACGTCCAGCAGGCGCCGGCGGGGCCGGGCTCTGGGGGGCGCCTCGCGCAGCTGCAGCCCCGCGCCGTCCGCCTCCGCCTCGCCCGGAGCGTCCCCCGCGCGGTCGCCGGCGCTGTCCCTGCGCGGTCGCGGGCCCGGCCCGGGCGGCGGCCTCATGACAGCCCCGCAGGCGCAGCAGTGCAGCAGGAGCCCGCCGAGCAGCAGGAAGCCGCCGCGCCAGCCGAAGCGCTCCAGCAGCTGCTGGCCGAGCGGCGACAGTGCGGACAGGAACACGGGGCTGCCCGCCGCCGCCAGCCCGTTGGCCAGGGGCCGCCGCCGCTCGAAGTACAGCCCCAGCATGATGAGCGACGGCTGGAAGTTGAGGGCCAGGCCCAGGCCTGCGGGCGAGGCAGCACTGTGCAGGGGTCCCCGGGGAGCCCCTCCCCGGCCCCCGCAGGAGGGAGGGGCCAGGCCCGGACGGGGCGGGCAGACCGGGGACCCAGCAGACCCGGGAACCCAGCCGAGGGACTTCGAAGACCGTCCCTCGTGGGGCAACCGAGGACAGATCTTGCAGCAAGCACCCCCGACCCCCAACCCTGCGGGCAGGAGACCAGGGGGCCCTCACCTGTGAGCACCCCAGCGGTCAGGTAGAGCTCCAGGAGGCGCGTGGCGAAGGAAGCTAGGATCATGCCTGCGGAAGCCAGCAGCCCACCCACTAGCATCACCGGGCGACAGCCAAAGCGGGTCACGAGGATGCTGGACACGGGGCCTGTGGGCACGGCAGGGTCACCATCCGAGCCCTGGGATGGCTTGAGTCCGCTAAGAAATAAGATCACCTCTGGCTCAGGGACCCAGAGAGGAGGGAATTATCTGGCCAAGGTCACACAGCTTGGAGGGGACAGGCCAAAGGGACAGCACCCTGCGAGGGCAAGGAGGTGTCCTGGCCAGAGCACCCCATCCCCACTCCTCCTGAGAACCCAGACCCCAAGCAGAGGGGTGGCTTCCACACCGCTTTAACCTTCACAGCCTCCAAGTCCCGCCGGGGCACAGCCTGGGATTCCCCCGCAGCCCCGCCTCCCAGGATGGGAACTCCAGCAAGCCCCCACCTACAGGTGGTCAGGGCTGCGGGGAGGACGCGTGCTTCTGTAGACCTCAGTTTCCCCACCTCTACAATGGGCGGGGATGGGTCTCGGAAGGGGCCCTCTGAGCTCGCAGGGCAGCCCCCAGTGCCCGTCCCACCTCTGGCCACTGTCCCCTACCGCCCTCCCTTCCCCTCTTTCTGATGCCAGGGTTTCCACAGGAAGGAAGGGATTTCTGAGGCCGCCCCGAGGGTCAGGGGGATGGCGGAGGGCCGGGTGGGGGCACTGACCCGTGCCATAGAGCATGGCCAGCATGATGGAGGACACCCAGGCCGTGTCGCTGTAGCCGGCGCCGAAGTCACGCATGAGCGCACGGAAGAAGACGCTCACGGCTTTGGGGAAGCCGTAGGCGAAGCCAGTGACCATGAAGCAGGCCCCCAGCACCACCCAGCCCCAGCCGCCGTCTGGGGGGCCCTCGCCCCGCCGGGGGCCGCCAGCGCCCATCGCTGCCTCTGTTGGGAGGGGGCGGGGACATTAGGGAGTGGCTGGGCCGGAAGCCCAGAGAAGGAGGGGGGGTGGAGACGTACATGGGGAAACTGAGGCACAGGGCTACCCACGTGAGCGTGGCTCAGGTCATGGAACCAAAAGGGGAAACGAAGGTAGGAATCTCACCCCAAGTCTCCTTCTCCTGCAAAGGACACTGAAGGACAAGGGGAGGGCAACGGGAGGACGACGGGTCCCACCTGACTCTGCACCTCGGGAGGACACTGCTGGCCCCTCGGGACCTAGGTGGAAGGCGTGGGGAAGCGGAGATTCGGGCAGCAGGTGTGGGCCTGGAGGTGGGCGTCCGGCGCCAAAGTCGCCCTGTACACCGGAGGGTCTCCGGTACAACGGAAGAAACACAGAGAGCCAGATGCCTCTGGAAAGGGCCAGGGTGCGTGGAGTGTCCTCTTTAGCCTTGCGCCATGTTCCTGTTTCTCAGTGATCAGAAATGACTATTGCCATTAGAACACTAAGGAGACAAAAGCCACCTTCGGCAGTTATCAGCCAGGGGAGCTGAGTTCCCATGCATCCCAGCTCAGCCATGGATTCTCTCCTGACTTGGGTCGGTCCCTCCCCTCTCTGAACCTTAATTTCCTCCTATGTAAGATGGGTGATTGGTCACTCCCAGGCCACCTGGGAATCTTGAGGGAGAGGGCTCAAGTCTCTGGCTTCTGTCAGACAGGTGTGGCCCTCAGGAGCATTGAGAGAGAGGAGGATTTGCTCTCCAAACCTCCGCCGCTCTGTGTGCAGAGAATGGTTCCAAAGCCTCTCTCATTCCTGGGGCTCCACCCAGGACTCTCCAAGGGGCTACAAGCGCCCCGTAACAGATGAGGAGGGTGGACTCAGAGACAGGTGCACCAGGAGCGCGGGGCTGGCGAGAGCCTCCTCCCCTCCTGCCTGGAGTGTCCCTCCTGGCACTGAGCAGTGCCACCCCCACCAGGGTATCCGGAACTCTGCCCCTCCTTCACTAGGACCTGTCTGTGGCTTTTCCCGCCTGTTGTCCTCTTGTCAAAGGGGCAGCCACTTGAAGATGCAGACAGGAGGCTCATCCCAGGCAGCCCTCACCCCACACTCACCTGAGCCTGCCTCGTGGGTTTGGGGGGGTCCAGCCTCACATCTCCTGAGGCCTGCAGGGAGGGGCCACCATCGAGGCTCCCCGTGAAGCTTACCCGGATTCAGGCTGCAGATGCCCCAGCTTCCTACCAGCCTGGGCTGAGCCTCTGGCCGACTCCCACCTGACGCTCCCTCCCCCAAGCCTGGGGCTTAGCGTGTGTGTGCCCCCTCCACACCCCACCCCTGCTAAGAGGCTTTTGTCCAGGAGGGAAGAAGAGATCGGGAGCCCCAGGCCAGGCTGGGCCTCTGTGGTGGGCTCTGTGTCCCCAGCCAGTCCAGGAGGGAAGAAGAGAGCCCCTCCGCCTCCTGGAGCCTGGGGTGGGGGACACAGAGACCTTGCCTAAGGGGTCCTAGTCTGGTGCTGGGGCCACAGCCCTGCCCTGGAGAGACCCAAGCAGTTCTAATCACCTCAGTGCCTCATCTGCCCCCACCCCTGCAGGCCACATTCCAGGAGGGGCTGGCAGCTTTCTCCAGGCTGAAGCTAATCCATGCCTGTGCCTGGGAATGTTGTGGGGAAGGGAGCAGAACAAAGGGTGCTGTGTCCAGGCCGCCTGAGGGCAGCCTGCTGGTGGTCCCAGCCCTCCGCCACTGCCACCCCGCCCTTGACCTGAGCAGCCGCTACTTCCTAGGAAACCCACACGTAGACATGAGAGCGGTGGAGACGGGGGCTGCAGCTCAAGGGCTTTGCGGCCCCCCTAAAGAGTTTTCCAAACGAGGGGCTGGGACTGAGATGGCCTCCAGGGGAACAGCCGAAACCTCAGTACTCTCTGGACCCCATTTTCCAAAGGGGTAGTCTCCATCCCTCAATCCCTGCCCCGACCCCCAAATAAGACACCACCAATCCTGCACCTGTGTCTACTTCCTTTATTTTTCATCATTTACAAAAGACATGCGTACAGAGAGGGCACGTGTGGGGCACGGAGAGGGTACAAGGGCCTCCTCCCCCCGGGGGCAAAAAAGGGGGAAAGAGGTTGGGGGGCAAGACATAGGCCCCCCAGGGAGAGTCCTGGAGCCCCTGGAGGGAAAGAAATTGTCCTATCCCCCCATTCCGCCTGCTTTACTTTGAAGGTCTCTGACCCCAAGCCAGTGCTTCGGAGCTGCTCGGGCTGCCGGGTGCTCTGGGGAAGGGCAGCCACCTCTGGTCTCGGCGCCCCACTTCTTGGAGCCACTGCGGTTGCTGCCGTTGCTGCCACTGCCAGCTCCGAATGGTCCCCGGGCAGGTGTGCTGGGGGGTAAGACCTCGGACCCCACCTTAGTGGATGAGGGGCGCTGAGCGGTCATCGGTGATGGTGGGGCGAAGCTTGACGGTGGCAAAAGGATTTGTTCCCCTGTAGGAGGAGAGAACAGGGATGAGAGGGGCAGACGATCCCCACCTGGCTGTGCCAGCTCCTGCCTCCTGCCTCTACTCCGTCTCCACCCACGCCTTGTCCCATTTCATCTTTTTCTTTTCTTTTTTTTTTTTATTTTTTGAGAGATGGGGTCTCACTGTGTTGCCCAAGCTGGTCTTGAACTGTCAGAGTCAAAAGATCCTCCCGCCTCAGTCTCTCCCTAGTAGCTGGGATTACAAGTGTGTGCTGCCACACCTGCCACCCCCACCGCCACCGTTCTGACCCGTTTGAGGACTCACCTCGGGAAGAGCTCCTGAGGTGGGTACTGCTCCGAGGACATCAGTTTCTGCAGTGGGGGTGGGGAAGGCTGGTTTGGTGAGGAAATGGGCAAGCAATCTTCCATGCTCCTCCCTTCCCGTTCCCCATGCCCATAGGGCAGAGGACAAGGCCAGAGAGCCCCTGCCATGCCAGGCTCTTGGGAAAGGAGACCCTGAGGTTCTGAAGCCCAGAATTCTGTGGGTTGCAGATCTGAGAAACCCCTGGGCCGGAGCACCATCTCGGAGGACTAACCATGCCCCCATGATAAGACTGGGGAGGCCCATGAGGAGATGCTCTCCCTGGCCTCCCCCAGCCCACACGCTGCCCTAGGACCCTGGTCTTCCCCTCCAGCCCAGACTCAGCCCTGCACCACCCCTCCCTGCACTGAGGAGCAGACCGAGGCCAGGTGGGTGGGTCCCCTGCCAGACACCCAGTGACAGAGCCTCGGGTTCCTGCTCTTCTGCCTCCCTGCTCACTGGAGGCCTGGGGAGAGGGTGGGTGAGGGCTCACCTTGACATCAGTGGCCACCCCCGTGCTGCCCATGCTGCTGCGGCGGCTGCTGGGCAAGGGTGGAGGTGCAGGGCTGGGGGCACGGCTTAGCGCCCGGCTTGGGGTGCGGGAGCGGGACTGACCATCCCAGTACTCTGAGGGTGCTGTGGAGTTGCCCGGCGGGTCCAGGAGGTCATTGAGGCTGTGGCTGCCCCGGAGTGGGTAGGATCTAAGTCCAGAGACAGGAGGGGAGGGAGGAAAGGGGGTTGGGGCAGGCCTGGCCAATCCCTTGTCCTGCCAGCGGCTGGGGCACCTTAGGGAGGAGTCATCCCACAGCTTCCTCCCCACATCTGCGCGAAAGGAGACTGTGGACTGGAGGACGGTACTGACAGGAGGCAGAGGGATGGACACAGTGACCTTCGGTGCAGAGAGAGGGGCTCCGGCCTGGTGGTTTTCCAGGGGCTAAAGGGGGCTGGGCCCGCTGAAGACTGCACCTTGCCACCTGGGCGAGGTGACTCACACCTGTAATCTCAGCACTTTGGGAGGCTGAGGCGGGTGGATCATCTGAGGTCAGGAGTTCAAGACCAGCCTGGCCAACATGGTGAAATCTCATCTCTAATAAAAATACAAATATTAGCTGGGCGTGGTGGTGCATGCCTATAGTCCCAGCTACTCGGGAGGCTGAGGCAGGAAAATGGCTTGAACTTGGGAGGTGGACGTTGAAGTGAGCAGAGATCACGCCACTGCCCTCCAGCCTGGGTGACAGAGCACGACTCCTCAAAGAAAAACGAAAACCAAAACCATGAATGCACCTTGCAGATCCTCCCTGCTGGGCAGTGACACCCTCACTGGAGTCCTCACCCCCGCCCCACTCCTGATGACTCAGGTACCTGGAAGGCAGCTCGTTCATGGGGTTCATGGGCTTCATGGGCGTCATGGGTGTCATGGGGGTCACGGAGGTCATGGGGGTCACGGGGGTCATGGGATTCATGGGCCCCTCCTCCAGAGCCTTCACATAGGCCTCAGGGAACCAGCCACTCCTGTGGGGCAGAGGCAGAGGGTCCTTCAAGCCAGGCCCAGGGACAATGACCAAAAGAAAACATCCTTCCCTCAGGGTCACCGCAAGGGACTTCACCTGGAATTGACTGACTACAATCAATTCTGTATGTTTACTTCTGTTTCACCTGCGAGTGCCTACTGATGACGAAACACACCATCACGTTCCCTGACAGGCTATGTGAGTCCCAGGATGGATAATGACGTTCCCAGAACATCCCAGGAGGGTGTGACAGCTGCAGTCTGGAAGGTTCTATCTTCAGCACACTGCCCTCCCCGTGGGTCTGCGAAGCAGGCATCCCTGTCGTTGATGTTGTCTCTCCCCACTGACCCCCTTGCGTTCCTGTCCCTGTGGTCACCTGCCCAGCTATGGACCTTCGTGCTTAACTAAGAGCCCCTCCAACCATCACCCGTCCTCCACTCACCTGTGTAGCCACCAATCCATCCAGCACCCCCCGACACTCATGCCTCTCCAGTCACCCAGCAGTGTCTAGCCCCCACATCCACGCATCCTCCCATACTGCCAACCACCCAGTCAGTGACCCCCCGTTTATGCCCATCCACGTGCATGCACAGACCTCCACCTACCCACACGCCCCTCCCCTGGTCCACCCATCTGCCCGTCCACCATCCACTCGGCAAAGGTCCACCCAGCCATCCGTGGGCTGGTTCGGACAGCCACCACCCGCTGAGCCATGCACACATTCATCCTGCGTGTCCTCTCTCCTGCAGCAGGGGTGGGAGGGGGCACCGCACACTCCCCTGCCCATAAAGGCCCAAGGGGGCCCTGCCTGGCTCCAGCCAGCCCCATCTGCCCTGTTTTCCCCTGCAAGACAGTGGTGCCTGCCCATTCCCTCTGCTAGCTGCTGGCCGTGCTGTCCTCCAGGCTTTCTGGTGACCTCACTGTATGAAACTCCCCAACTCCTCCTCCACGCTGGGTGTAAAAACAGCCCGGTTTAGGTGCTTTAAGGATTTCCACTGAGCGTGACCGCAAAGAGGTGAGCACAGTTCAGCCCCCTCTCCCAGCCCAGGCCCCTGCATCGGAGCTCCAGGGTTGACTCTGCAGAGGGAGGCAGCCTCCTCCCAGGGGCAGGAGAGCACATAGTAGGTGCTCAAGGAGTATGATTTCTGCCATTTCCACACTTTTGGAAGAAACTGCCCACCCCCCATCCTCTTCCCCTCTCAAAAGCCGCCATTCTGAACTTGGTAAGGCGGCTCTTCCTACTCCCACTGAATGAATGAGGAAACTGAGGCAGGGCATGGGGGGCGGGAGGAGAGGAGCATTGTCCGAGGCCTCCAGGGAAGGCCAGGGAAGCCTCAGTCTGGCAGGTCCCCGGGTCCTCGGCCCCCAGGGCCTTCTTCCCAACCCAACCTCGGCCCCTGCGAGGCTCCCACTCACGCGGACGAGCCCTCCAGCTTGCCGTAGAGCCAGCCGTTCTGGGCCTCGGGCACCAGCACCTCCACCACGTCCCCGGCGGAGAAGCGCAGCAGCGTGTGGTTGGCGCCCTCAGAGTGGGAGACCAGGGCACGGACCCTCCTGGCGCCCCCGCCGCCCCCGCCGCCGCCCGGCCGCTCGCCAAAGGAGTTGGAGCGCGAGCGCTGGGTGCCGCTGCTGTAGAGCGAGGCTGCGGGCGGGAGAGCGCGGCGGCACGTGGGTGGGAAGTTCTCCCTCGCGTCTGCCCTCCATCCCTCCTGCTGCAGCCCCATCCCCGCGCCCCTCCAGACCCTCCCGCCGCCCCAGGATGGGGGCACTCACAGGCCGACGGCGTGCGGGGCAGGGACCTGCGGTCTGGCTCCAGCTGGGACGCGGGCCTCGCGTCGGGCTCCGGGCCGTAGGAGCCGGAGCTGTGCCGGCTGCGGGGGGAGCTGAACTCTCCCAGGGGCCTCGGGGGCTGCGGGGGAGACGGGCAGGGGAGGGTGGGGCGGGGGGGGCGGGGGCCGCGCCCTAGTCCAGCCCCCACCCCCAGTCCCAGGCGTCGGTGTAGGGGTTCTGGGGGCGGAGGCCTGGCCACCATGGGGGCGCCGAGAATGCGCCAGGGCGGAAGGGTGGGGTGGAGTGCGCGGCGTAAAGCGGGAGCCTGGGGGGCAGGAGGCTCCAGGCGGGGGGCCTGAGGCCCCAGGGCCTCACGGGGGGCGGCGGGGGCGCGAACGGCGGCGGGGGCACGAACGGCGGCGGGGGCGCCCAGGTCCTCACCATGTCCAGGCGGGTGGGCGTCAGGCGGCCCGAGGGGTACTGCGGCCCCAGCGCAGGGCCCAGCAGGCCCGGGGAGTGGGCGCGCGACGGGCTGCGGCTGGCCTCCGACTGCTCCTTCCACAGCAGCACGCGGTTCTGGAGCAACCCCCGGGCCTGTCCGAGTGGGGACACCGGGGTCAGCCAGGTCCGGGAGGCTCCCTGCATCCTAGGGACCCAAAATGGCACCCTCGGCCTGAGAGCTCGGTCCCTGCCAGCTCTGGACGACCAGATTTTCTAGCTGTACGGAGCCAGAAGACCGCTGTGGTGTCACTTGGGGTCAGCTCACCGTACACCCTGCACCCTCCACTTTTGGCAAAGGCGCCTCGATTTTCCATGAACAGCTTCCCCCGACCCCACCTCCGCGCCTCAGTGTGTGTGTTTTGAGTGGGGCTGTCCTCAGCGTCCAGCTTCAGGGCTAGGGGGAGCACCTGGGCCTGGCCACGCAATGGCCCCATCCTCCTGTCTGCAGTGATGGCCTTAGGGATGGCGCTTAGTGAGACACTGCAACCAGAGAACCCAGTCCCGTTACTTACCCTGTAACACTCTGGAAAACGCTTTTTTTTTTTTTTTTTTTTTTTTTTTTTTTTAGATGGGGTGTGGCTGGGTTGCCCATGCGGGAGTGCAGGGATGCAAAAGCGGCGCAACTCAACCAAACATGATTTCATAATTGAAACATTCACATCCTAATAAACCAAGACACCACCACTCAGGCACGATAATGGTTCATTTCAACCTCGACCTCCCAGGCGCAAACAGACCTCCCGCCTCAGCCTCCTGAG
>CAUYQU010087048.1:0-34482 GCA_963574635.1 Cheracebus regulus
AAATAAAATATTGGTTGGCTGCTTATTTGTTATTTTCATCCCCTATTCCTTCCTGTCTCCATTGTTAAGCACAATTATTGGCATAAAAGAGGTTTTCAATACCCATTTTTAGACTGCGTTCTAGCCTGAGCAATAAAACAAGAATCCCATTCTCTCTCCCTCTTTCTCTTCCTCTTTCTTTCTCTTTCATTCTTTTTTTCTTTCTTTTGTTGTTTCTTTCTTTTTTTCTCCTTTTCTCTCTTTTTCTAAAATATATATATATATTTTAGAAATATATATATATATATATATATATATATATATATATATATATATATAAAATGTAAGTACTGATACTGTGGATCTACATGATTCAAATTTAGGATAATGTTGCATTCAAAGACCACATTTCAACACCCACTTTCTTCTGCCACTATCTCCAAATTACAAAAGCAATTTTATTTCTTAATTACATCTCTTGGGAATCCTAGTGGTAACTCTTAACAATAGTTTCCCACTTTCTGTTCTCTCCTCCCTAATTCTTTTTGCACCTTTTCCAGACTCTCCAGAGCTCAATTTGCTAGAGTTCTCCAGGAATGTCTTGCCTTCACTCTTTCCCACCTCTTGTTTTCTCTCTCCTTCTTCTTTACCTATATAACTAACTTTTGCTTAATTATTTTTCTCATCTTCTGCTACCTGGGTTCTGATCATGTCTGTCCATTCTTTAGCCTTCCTCCTCAAAGTCTGGTCTAAAAATGACAAAATCTTCCTGAAGTCACAGGGCAGGATAGGTGCAAGTAGGCATGACCAGGCTATTATCCTCAGTATTAATTAGTGTAGACTAGGAGAGAATGAAGGGCACAGATTTTCAGGAGGGAGAGAAATGGGAAGAAAAAGAGATGGGGAGTTGTGACATACATGTCAATACCATGCTTAGTTATTCTATTGCCACAAAAATCGTTAAGTCTATAGGGTAGGTATTAATATTCTGTTTTACAGTTGAAGAAACAATAATGTAGAAAACTAACATTATTGACCTATGCAAACACAACTAATATTTTAACAGTTCAAGTCTGTCTAACTTTCCTGTTGTGAACCTTCTATGCTAGAAAGAGATGTTCCTCTAAGTATAAACAAGTTTTACTTAAAAAAAATGGACAGAAATAAAATGAGAAGTCTTATACAATGGTGAAGGAAAGAAAGCTATTTATAAGGAGCCAGGTGTCCCTGTGGTCTAATTGAACAACTAATTTCAATTTGGGCAATTTTAGTTGCCTGGCTAAGTACATGAGGCTTTAGTACCTGGACTCTAGTAAAAGTTTATTGTGACAGTATCTTCTTGATCACCGAATATGAGAATGTCTTCAATTTAATAAGTGTTTTCAATAACTTACCAATGGAATTCAATGATTTGAAATGTTGAGAAAGATATTTTATATTATTTTTCAGGTGGTGTTATTGTCAAGAGAGTGAAGAATCTAAAATCCTAGAGAGTGAAGAATCTAAAATCTACTTGAAATCATCTAGTTAGCCTGTCATAATTTTATGGGTGGTGACAGAAGGCATGAGATTCCTGGGTCAGAGACAAAGAACTTTACTTCTTAGCGCAGTAGTGGTAAGTGGAGTATCAGCATTTGTGAAGGTTTTCTGAGACTCAATCCCACAGGGCAATACAAGTGGGATATATGACATCTGTTCATGCAATGGGCAGTGCTATGGGGGAGGAATTCTGAGCATTATGAAAGAATCCAACTCTTTTATAATGGACATTAAGCCTGCCTGATAGTAAGCTCCAGAGAAGGATATTATTTTCATTGTACTTAGCAGAAACAAACCTGCCCTTTCCTCAGAGAGAAGTATTATCTTCATCTTCCAATGCTATTTTTTTTGCAAACATTCTTAGAGGATTGCTTAGGGGGAAAAAAATGCAATTTACTTCTCTGTTTACAAAACATGCAGTACCAGAAGAAACTGACAGATACTTGTCTCCCGACAGTTATAAGAATATTATTTTTGAAAGGATCAGTATAATCCTCAGAAATGTGCAATCTCATGTGAAAGAATGGACAGAAAACTTCAAATCATAATAAATAAATCCATACTAGATTTTCTCAATTAATTCTAAGGTTTTCTTCCTAGTCACTGAAGGTTTCAGAAAATATCATGAGGAAATCTATTACTCTGTGGTTAAATTTGATCAAATTCATCTTGAGAGTAGTTGATATGCCATTTAAGAACTATTTTTTCTCACTGGCTTTTAACTCATTCACAAGAAAAAAAACTTTATGAGCAATACGTAGCTTTACTGATTTTTCAAGTGTCATGGGAGTTTAAACTATTATTAGATTGTGTTTAATATTTTAAATTGGAGTTCATATTAGTTTCTGATTCATAAATGTGTTATAAATTAGTCAGGATTTATATAATGAAAAAAAATAATTTCTTTTACTCTTATGTCACACAGAATTTATTGAATGCATTCACAATATTTAAAATGTCCCAAGGACTTGAGATACAGGTACAGCAGGCATTCTGAGGTTGACCTGAGGCTTGGGGAAGGAAGCAGAGTTTTAAGTGGCCCACCTACCCACGACGAATTAGAGGCCTAGATCCCAAGTCTGCTTGCTTCCAGTCCAGTTCTCTTTCTACTACCTTGCAGTAACTTTTTCTCAAAAACAGAACGGAAGTAGAAGCTAAATTATACATAGGAACAAAGAGAATGTTCCTGTAGTCGGGGACTGAAATAGCAGCATGTTGAAAAGTTGGTTGAACTCATGGGCACTTTACTTGAAGAGGCTCAAGGATATAATCTCCTTCCCTAATAGAAAACCTACTGAGAAAGTCATTCTTTATGCTCAAAAAATCCAATGATGGGAAGTACAGAAGAACTCACTAGGATTTCTATTCAAACTTGAAGTAAGAGACTAGGAAAGAGATTGTTAGAGCAGCCATCCTGCAGTTTTAACATAAAGGTTTAAGGACTTTGAACAGATGACAGGAGCTTTCTGGGAGGTTTTTGAAATGGCGCTATGGTTTTTACTTAGCCTTATTACCCAAGAAATGCTCGGGAAATAGATACAGGTAGTTCCGTTTTTCCTCAGGCTTTAATTTTATTAATTATTTTGGTTTACCTATAGGACATAAGAAAGACAGGAATTTAACAGTAAAAATTAAAACTGTAGTACTGAAAATTAAAACAAAAATGAATGGGGATTAATTGCTGAATTTAATTAAATTCCAAATGAAGATGAAATAGGAAAAGTTTTAATTGAAAAATATAACCTTCAAAATTAAAGAGGTATAAGTACTTGTTGGCTATATTTGCCCGAGTGTGTGTTATGTGTGCATGTGTGTGCACTTGGATGTGCCTTCCAATTAACACTGTTTAGGATTAATGTGAAAATTTCCCATCTTCCGATATTTATAAGAATTAGTTTATCAGATTACTTGGTTTACACCTCATACCTTATCTTGAAGAGATAAATAGTTAATTAGACAGTTATCTATTAACTGAAAATAAAATGCTAGGGGCTTTAGTGAGACTGGACTCAAGAATTTAGAGCAATAACCTAGAGTAGCTCAACTCGGTAACACAGAGGCAAAGGCTACTACGTGGTCAATACATCTCTTGGAGGATAGGAATGTGCAAAATGGAACCCTGACAACCACGGTAGCTTACTAAGGTTTCTTAGGGCTGAGCTTTGACAAGTCGCCAGAAAAGCTAGATATGCTTCCAGATTTCCTCTCTTATTTGACTATCACAGTAGCCCCATGAGAAAAGTATTATTATTACTTTTTAGTGTAGAATAATCTCACAGTGTAAAAAGTTATGTGATTTGCTCAGAATCTGAAATTTGAATCCAAAAATCCAAATCAAATTCAATTCAAAGTCCCCTCTTTATTTAATTTCATTAGTGCTTGCATTGAGCTCTTTTATAGATCTGAAAATTTGTCTCTGGGTAGGCCTTTTTTTTTTTTTTTTTTAATATTATGCTTAACTTCAAGTCTTGACCAGATGAAAAAACAGTGTTAACAAAACGATTATTTTAAGTGAGAAACATGGTCTCTCTCTCTCTTTCTCTGTGTATTAGCTTTTATTTTATCTTTTTCATAGTGTATTAAAATGATGTTGACATCGATTTTATCTGGAAATTAATATATTATGTGATTTTAAGTGTCTGTCATGTGTTCTGTAAGCATAGGCTGCTATAACAAAACACCACAGACTGCGTAGCTGAAACAACAGAAATTTATTTTCTCACAGTCTGGAAGCTGAAAAGTCCTAGATCAAGGTGTTGTCAGGGCTGCTTTCAGTGATGGTGATCTTCCTTGCTTGGCAAAGGCTGCGTTCTCGCTCTGTCCTCGAATGGCCTTTTCTCTGTGTGGGTGAGGAGAGAGTTCTGGTGTCTTTTTGTCTTTTTGTTTTCTTATAAGGATACTAATTCTACTGATTTAGGTCTCCACCCTTATGACCTTGTTTAACCTCATTATCTCCTTAAGAGATCTGTCTCCAAATATAGTCACACTAGGGATTAGGCTTCAACTACTAGATTTTGGGGGAACACAATTCAGTCCATAGAGCTGAACACCCCCAAAATGTTTGCCAAATGAATGAAAGAATTCTAATTATGATTTGGTATGCACATATGCTTTGTTTCTACAGAAATTTATGTTGGTGGAGATTTTACATATGGTACAATTAACATATAATAATGGAAATAATTTATAATAGTTCCAGAGATTTAAATGCAACTTCAAGCATCCACTAATGAGATATAACAAGATAAATTTAAAGCAAGTGTTAACAGCAGCAATCAAACTCCATTTCAAACTTGCAAGAAAAGCTGGACGGTGGTTAAGAATAAGAAATATATATGAAATAACATTATGACTTTGCTTACCTTAAATCTAAGACTTCTGCTTGTGAGTACTCTAAAATCTCTTTACTGGTAGTGTACTTTGGTAACTGAATACATAGGCTAGTAGACTTTAACTTCAGGTTCAAGTTCTGGTTTTACCAGTTACTAGCCATCTAACCTTGGGGAATTTACTTAATCCTCTGTGTTTTCATGTTCTTACATTTAACGTGAGGATAATGAAAGCGCCTACTTATTTGGCACTTGTGTTGTGAAACACAATGAAATAATTTCTGTTAAACACTAAGAAAAGTATCTAGTTCAATTAATGTTAGTTGCTATTGATAGCCCCAAACAATTGGTAGTAGATGATGTTGGAGAAAGAAGCAAAGGAGAAAGGACTTACAGAGTGCCTACATGAACTGGTTATGAGGAACTTATAAACAAGGAACCACAAACTTTGGAAGGCCGCTGGAGGCCTCTGAGGAGGAGGACCTCCTCATGCCTCATGTTCCGAGGCAGGGTGCCCTAGGCTCTGCTACCTTAAACATTGTGCTCAAGGACGGAAAACCCCCGCGTAACACTATGACATAGCCAGACTTGTAGGCTCCTTGTAAGGCCTGTGTTCCATCAGCTACATATAGATAATAGGCTAAAGATAACCACGTGTTCTTGTTTTGAGAAACTCCTAAACCGACACTGTTATCAAACTTTAGAATGACACACCAGTTCTGACTCACTGATTGAGTTTCGGCTCACTGCTTCACTCCACCATCACATCCCCCACTCCCCACCATCACTCCACCCTTGCCCTGTAGATCAAAGTGATTGCAACCAATAAATAGTGTGGATGATCACAGTTTGGGGCCTTCCCTGCCTCCGGTAATAAGTGATGGTCTCCTGGTCCCACTCTTTGCACTCTTAATCTTTCTCTCATTCCTTTGTCGCCCCCGAACACAGGGTACCCACAGGTGACGCAGGGCTGGCTCCCTACATTCTGGTGCCCAGTGTGGGGCTCTTGAACTCCCTACATTCTGGCACCCAACATGTGGGGCTCCCCAAAGATAATTTTTAATATTAAAAAATACCCACCAAAGTATATACACTTTTTTGAGCTATTCAAATATATTTCTAATTATGTATGCTTAATCTGTCCACCACTGTGTGTCTATAGAGATAATTTACAAATTTTGTTAGTATTGCGGGTGTAAACATTTTTCTTTAGTTCTTCACACACTGAGAAAATGTTACCCAATGATATAAAAGATACCTTGGGATCTGCAAAAACACTTTTGTGTATGATGAATTCAGATCCTCTAGGGTAGTGCTAGGTAGCATGGTCTGTTATCACTGGGCTATTCTTCCCACTTAGAATTTGGGAAAATCCTTTTTGTAGCTAGTTGAAGTGAAGAATTTGATGTGTGTTAGTCCTTTAATACTGGTAACCCCTGAAGTGCTATGTTCATTAACTTTCCTGAACTGTTGAGAATTGGCTGGTAGAAGCAAGTTTGCAAAACCTAGAAGTTCTCTAAGTGTTATCTAGGAGTTCTTGAGACTTGTTCACTGACTTCATGAGGTCAAACTTATAATATTAGATATTAGATATGAGGTCTTCCTCATAATATTAGATATTCTTTGCCTTTTTTGCTATGTTAATATTTGTCCTAATGATACCATAGTATTAATCAATGCAGTGAAATCAAACTATACTGCCAGTTTGACTTCAGGATCTCCTTGATGAAGGAGTAAAAATTAGTAATTTTATTAAATCCTGGTCCTTGAGGCTTTAATATTCTGTGTGACAAACAGAAATATTTGGAAAGCACTTCTGCTACATACTAACGTATGATCGTTCATTACTCAAAAAATGTATGTGACCTCATGAGTTACGAGGTAAATTAGTCAGTTTTTTTCTTTTGAGCACTGTTTATACTTGAAAGAACAACTGACAAGCTGTGGTTATGCAGACTTGGATATGTGGAAGATATCTTTTCAAAAGTGAACAAAGAGAGCCTGTCACTTCAAGGAAAACAACTGACAGTACTTATTATAGCCAATGATAAAAATTTCAAGCCAAAATTAGAATTTAGAACTTGTATCCCCACATTGAATTTGACACTTTCCCAATACTTAAAGATTTTTCTAATGTGATCTGTAGTAATAGTTACAGATGGATACTTTTTGTACTATGTAATTCAACATGTCAATATTTTAAATACCTTTATCACTCAGTGCTCTAGAATTTTCCAAATATCAGTTCATGGTGTTATAAAATTAGGCACAGCTAGATAAAACACTCATTAAAAGTGAAAAAAGATTAATATGAAAAATTGACTAATTACTTAATATAACATGGTGTAGGACCAATGTGTTTGTGTGCCCAATGCAAAGTCACAGACCGATTACATTGAGACAGCAAAGTTTGTCTCAGAGAAAGAGTTTAATGATTGCCAGGTGCTGAGGAAAGAGGTGGGAGGAGACCCTCAAATCCATCTCCCTGAGGAATTCTGGACTGGGGATTTAAGGGTGAAGGACTGAAAATTTGGGTTTGTTGATTGATTGGAGAGAGAGGTATGAAATCATCAGGATATGGAAGCTGCACTCTTTGGTGAATCAGCTCCTTACAGGGCAATTCAGACCAGCTGATGCCCATAGTTTCACTGTTATACAGGACTTAAAAGAATATCTCAGAGGGGAACCTTAATGTTTAAGTCATTATCTATAGAGTAGTTTAGGGGAACTATAATCTTGTAACAGGGTCTATGTGATTCCAGGACAATAAGCACAAACTGCTAGAGTGTGCCGACTTTGTGATTAGCACTGATTGTTTGATTTTCATTTTTCCCCATCCTTTATTCCATGACTAATTTTACAAAGTTTATAAGGGCAGTTTCAACAGTATAAAATGTTCATCTTCTATAAGTTTAGAGTCCACATTGGAACTAGCCATTAGAAATTACCACTGGCTGAGTTTTGGTATAGTATCAATGAAAAATACATTCTGTTTTCTGAAAAGGTCATTAAAACACTTTAATTTTCAAACTGTAGTTCTGTGCAAGGTCAGATTTTCTTCATACAGGTCAACAAAGCCAGCATACTGAATCAGATTGAATGCTGAAGTAGTTGAGAGTGTCTGTGTTCTATTAACCAGGACATTAAAAAATCTGAATGATGTTATTCTTTTCACTAGTTTGTTTGGGGAAATACAGTTATTTTAAATAAATAATATGTTATTTGTATTAACATGTAATAGGTTTATTTCTGTTACTTTTAAATGATATTATTTTAAATGAATTAATGCATAAGCATGAAAAATACTGTTTTGATATTTGAATGTGTTAAATGTCAATAGATATAACCTACATAAGCAAAAGCTCTTTTGGGGTCCTCAAAGTCTTTTTTTTGAGTGGAAATGTTTTATTTCTTTTTTTTAAAAAATTGTTCTTTAGGTTCTGGGGTACATGTGCAGATTATGCAGGGATTGTTGCATAGGTACATACATGACAAGGTGGTTTGCTGCCTCCATCCCCCAGTCACCTATATCTGGCATTTCTCCCCAAACCTCCCCACCCCTCACTGTCCCTCCCATAGCCTCCTCAACAAACCCCAGTGTGTGACGCTCCCCTCCTTGTGTCTATGTGTTCTCATTGTTCAACGCCTGCCTATGAGTGAGAACATGCGGTGTTTTGTTTTCTGTTCTTGTGTCAGTTTGCTGAGAATGGTGGTTCCCAGATTCATCCATGTCCCTACAAAGGATGTGAATTCATCCTTTTTTATGGCTGCATAGTATTCCATGGTGTATATGTGCCACATTTTCTTTATCCAGTCTATCATCGATGGGCAATTGGGTTGGTTTCAAGTCTTTGCTATTGTGAACAGTGCCACAATAAATAGGTGTGCATGTGTCTTTGTGGTAGAATGATTTATAATCCTTTGAGTATATACCCAGTAATGGGATTGCTGGGTCAAATGGTATTTCTAGTTCTAGATCCTTGAGGAATCACCACACTGTCTTCCACAATGATTGAACTAATTTACACTCCCAACAATGTAAAAGTGTTCTTATTTCTCCACATCCTCTCCAGCATCTGTTGTCTCCTGATTTTTTGATGATTGTCATTCTGACTGGCATGAGGTGGTTTTGATTTTCATTTCTCTAATGACCAGTGATGATGAGATTTTTCTCATATGTTTGTTGGCCACATAAATGCCTTCTTTTGAAAAGTATCTGTTCATATCCTTTGCCCACTTTTTGATGGGGTTGTTTTAAACAAGTAGTTCTTAAACCTAGTGATGAACAACATTAAATACAGATAATTGGCACCTGGGGCTATCACAGACATTGTCATTTTGTAAGACTGGCTCCCCATAGTGTTGTCTCCTGTGACAATGTCCAAAGTAGGAGCTAATCTGCCAGAGCTCACCATTTATTGCTGTAAAATGAAGGTGAAAACGGTAATGGATGGTGAAAATTTTTGTTAAAAAAAGTTCATATTTTGATGTCATAGATTATGGTATCTTCCTCTCAACCCCCAAATTGCTGACATCTCTGCAGCAGGCATCATCAATTGGATAAGCAACAACATTTGCCACTGTTTTCCTTGCTGGTAAGAGTCCTGATTTTGTCCAAGTACCCATTCCTCCCAGTGTGATTCAGGAAAGAGAAGACTCTTCAGCTCCAGAGGAAAATCTGATGTTCCTCCCTCCCTTCCTCTGTCCTTATTCTCTCTCCTTCCCTCTTTCCCTGACTTTTGGTACCACATTACATAGAGCAAAGAGACAGGACCAGTGAAAATATTTGGAGACAGAAGACAGGTTGATTTTCCAGCAACTTAGTGCAACTCATCTAACCTCTCTGAGCTTCAGCTTTCTCATCTATAAAATGGGTATTTTAATCCCAATCCTGTCCTCATAGATCTCTTACTTGGCAGGGGGGCTTGAGTACTAGATGAGAAAATACAGGTACAAATACTTTATCTGTGGTATTATAAGTTGTTGGGATTATGAATGATGATAATAGTCTCCATACATTGAGTATTTTCTCTGTGCCAGGTTCGGTGCTAAGGCTTTAAATGTAGCATTTCACTGGAATCTCACAACAATCCTATGATAACTATTCTATTATTTTCCCCATTTTACAGATGAAGATCCAGACTAAGATTAAACAGTAGCTTCCCAAAGTATAAATAAATAGCATGTGGCAGAACTAAGATTCATTCCTAAGACTGATTTCAAAAACAAATAGGTGAGTACTATTACTGTCCCCATGATACAGGTGAGAAAAACCAGAAGCTTCAAAAGATAGTGTAAACTGCTGTAATAGATAGCAAAGCTGGGAATTCAAATCCAGCTATGAGTCTTAATCTCAAGCTCTTAGTGACACAGCGTTCCACTACTTACAGAGATTTTTGTTAGAGTTAACACAGCATGAGGTAAAAGTAGGGCCAAAAAGTATTTTTGTAAGCATGTGGGTTTCAATATTGATATCTATCTGTTTCCTTGCTCCTATTTTGACCAACTTGTCAGTGATCTTTGCAACATCTAGGAATTCTTTATATAGCAGGGTTTTACAGATGTTTTGCTTGGAGCCAAAAAAAAGTGTGGTAGCATTTATTTAAAATACAAAATGCAAATGATTCAGGAAGCAGCAAGCACTTTAGTTTTAGGAGTCTCTGATCCAACCTTGCTAGATAAAAGATAGGATTACTGACATTTTTCACAGATTGAAGTATTTCTTTCATGTATGTAGATAAAATGTATCCTGGACTATGGATATTAGGAATAGCTTGCTTTCTTAAAAATGTGTTGTTTTAGTCTATTTGTGGTGTTATAAGCAAATACCTAAGGCTAGGTAATTTATAAAGAGATTTATTTGGCTCACAGTTCTGCATGCTATACAAGAAATTAGTGGCAGCATCTGCTTCTAGTGAGAATGTCAGACAGCTTCCAATCATGGTGGAAGGTAAAGAGAATGTATGAACAATACATGGTGAGAGAGGAAGAAATAGAGATATAGGGGGGGTGCCAGGCTTTTTTTCTTTTTCTTTTTCTTTTTTTTTTTTTTTGAGATTGATTTTCACTCTTGTTGCCCAGGCTGGAGTGCAATGGTGTGACCTTGGCTCACTGCAACCTCCAACTCCTAGGTTTAAGTGATTCTCCTGCCTCAGACTCCCGAGTAGCTGGGATTACAGGCAAGTGCCACCACGCCCAGCTAATATTTGTACTTTTAGTAGAGGCAGAGTTTCTCCATGTTGATCAGGCTGGTCTCAAACTCCCGACCTCAAGTGACCCGCCCACCTCAGCCTCCCAAAGTGCTGGGATTACAGGCATGAGCCACTGTGCCTGGCTGGTGCCAGTCTCTTTTTAACAACCAGCTCTTACAGGAACTAGTAGAGAGAGAACTCAGTCACCAGTCTCCCCTAACCAGGGATTAATCTGTTCATAAAGTATCCTATTAGAATCCTTGACTCATGACCCAAACACTTCACAGTACCCAAATACTTCCCATTCCCATCAAGCCCCACCTACAACACTGAGGGTCAAATTTCAACGTGAGATTTAGGGGGACAAACATCCAAACTATAACCTGTGCCTTTTGTACTAAACAAGCTAGCATTTGTTCCCATGCTGTTTATCATGCCAGCATTTCTGACATTGAGATATTAAATTAAGATAAACAATATTTGTCAGTAGTAATTCATTGACTGGAGTACAGAACTGGACAATCTTTCAACCTTTGGCTACATTTTCAAATACCATTGCCCTAGACATGAACCCACAGATAAAGCCATTTCTTCCAGCTTATCTGCCAAGCTCCAGCCCCTTGATAGTCATTGGTTACAAGTGTTTTCCATTTATTATCTTGTCTTCCCTTTCTCATGTTTTTCACTCCAGTCTCCTAAGCATGTTTCTTCTCTCTAACCAGTTGTAAGATTGCCTCCAAATGACCCCTCCTACAGCATGGTGCTACTCCCTGCTCTGGCTAATTCACACCTACATACAGCTGTGTACATGGGAAAATGAAAATTAGAATCACTACAGTAGATTACTGTTGTATTGACTAGGTGTAAGTAGCAGAAGCTTGTTTATTTCTGGTCACCATGGTCCTATAACAAACAGATCCATAGGGAGCACTGAAACATTACCAGAAAAGAGCAACAAACAGAGACCCAGATCCAAGAAGCAGACAACCAGAGACGGAATGAGGACAGGAACACCTGAATAGAGAAAGTTGACAACTTGAAATGAAACATACGATGGTCAGCATTTGGATTAATTAAGATTAGTCTCACTTCCCAGAGTTCATTCTGAGGAATAAATAAGGATGCAAAACTCCTGGCACATAGTAATATCAACGTTGTTCACTGCATTGTTTTCTTTCCTTTCTGTAAGAGGCAGAATAAGGGCAAAACTAGAGAGAAAGATCAACTACAGGTGAATGCGGGCCAGAGGAAGTCAACCACCAAGCACAGCTTTTCCAGGAACTTACCCCATCAAGGCTTAGCTCACTCCTCAACCCAACAAACCCAGCCCTGCTGTTTACAGTACAATGTGCACCTTAGGTCTCACGACAGCTTTTTAATCCAGCAACTAGGATTTCAAAATTCCAGCTTCTACTGTGCTTTAAGGTACTTGAAACAACTCTCTCTTAAGCATATGAAATATCATTACTGAGGATTTTTCTTTTCTCTAGAAATATGCTTAATGAATATTTTAACTGTTTGACTCAAGAGAACACCTGCATTAATTCACTTGTGTTGGAGACCAGGAGGGAGGAAGAGAGGGAAGGAAGAGACACCAGAGAGGCTTAAAAAGAAATCTGGATTTAAGCATTTATCTGGTTCTAGGAAATCACCACAACAAATCAATTCAAATGTAAAATAAAAAGTGAAGATATTTGGAAGGGTCCTTGCCTTGCAGGAGGATAGGTAAACTTAGACTCCTTCAAAACATATCTTTCAAGTTTCTAGATACTTTCATGTAATAGGCAGATAATATGTAATCCTTGACAGTAACTGTCTCATTACATCTAAATTAGGTGCCTCGGATACTTAAAATGTAATCAACTTTGTGCTGGATCATGTTTTTTTCTGTGGCTCAAAATCATGCAAAATGTACCTATGGTGTATTTCTGCCCCAGTAAACCTGACAAAAAGCGGTACTTATTTATGATATCCCACTTCTGAACCTGACAACTGTGTATTGTATAAAGAGAAGTCTCAAGAGGCAAACTCACCATTCAGAAGAGACATGAGTCATCCAACATATTTAAAAGAGAACTTGAATTAGACTAGCCCACCCATTAATGTGGTTAGGAAGAGTGACTGGGCATGAACCAATTTACAAATAAAACTTCCTTTTCTTTTTACTATTTATTAAAATTAAGACACAAGAAATATGGGTACCTCTGTGTGCCTACAAGGTCATATAATAGTCATTGCATTTGTCTGGGGAAATCATTTTGTCATTAATGAAATTAAGAAATAACTAATGGCTTCATGATAAATCATTTAGTCAGGACATGGTTCCAAAAACTTACTTTTTAATCACAATATTCATGGTGCCTTTAATTCATGTGCCTGCTTAAAATGAACAATGCTAGTGAGCAGTTCTAGCAACAGTTAAGTTAATCCTGTCAAAACCAATAGAAGTGACAGATTCTTATTAGCTCATAATGCCTGCTGGAATCCAGGATTCTGTACCTTTGTTTTTATTTCCCTATTCTTCTAAAAGATTATCTATTGAAAAGTAGCTCAATTGTTGCTGACTCCAAGTAAAGTTAGCAAGAGTAAGAGATCTAAAATAGCACTTAAACTTGGGGGTCAGGACTTGCTCTCCTGTTTTTGCCAGTACTATAGTCTATTTGAGGTAAAAAGCAACCTGGCTCTTTAAGAAGAAAGATGCCCTTGTAATTAATCCGAGGGTATTTTCTTAAGGATAAAGCTACACAGATTTTGAACTCAAGGCTTTTAAGGCCACCCAAATCTAGTGCAAATGTGGCACCATTTAAGATGAACAGTATCTTTCTGTAAACTGTACAGCATGTATAGGTCTTTTATTCATCTAAGTGTTTTTAGAGAAAGTGTTTCCTGGCAAAACATGCATCAAAACATGCATTTCATACTCTTTATTAAGCCCTTACTATCTGTCAGGAACTAAGCTAAGGGCTTTGCATATATAGTAGTTCTGATATATTTAAAGACCCTCAGTGGATACCTGAAATGGCAGATAGTATTGAAACCTGTGTATGCAATGTTTTTTTTCTTTCTATACATACATACCTATGGCAAAGTTTAATGTCTAAATTAGATACAGTAAGAGAATAGTCACAATATGCCAAGTGCAGTGGCTCATACCTGTAATCCCAGTATTTTGGGAGGCCGAGATGGGTGGATCACCTGAGGTCAGGAGTTCGAGACCAGCCTGGCCTACATGGTGAAACCACGTCTCTACTAAAAATAAAAAAAATAGCTAGGAATGGTGGCACACACCTGTAGTCCCAGCAACCTGGGAGGCTGAGGCAGGAGACTCACGTGAACCCGGGAGGTGGAGGTTGCAGTGAGCTGAGATCATGCCACTGCACCCAGTCTGGGTGACCAAGAGACTCTGTCTCAAAAAAAAGAAAGAAAGAATAGCCACAATACTTCATAATAGAACAATGATAACAACATACTATAATGCAAATTGTCACACTCTGTGTTATATCTTTTGCAGTTTGAGATGTGTCAGCAAAACCAGTACAACTGACTTTTTCCTTCTTCAGAATTTCATGGATAGAAGACGCATTCTTACCATAGGTCTTAGCAACTTCAGCATACAATTTTGTGTCCTTATTGAGAACTATCACCTTTTCAATTAAAAGAAGCACTTGACAGACTCTCTTTGGCATATTCGAACTGCCAGCATTATTCTTCTTGTGCTTCAAGGCCATTACTAAGTGAAATAAGGGTGACTTGAACACAAGCACTGTGATACCAGCACAGTGGATGTCATCACTGAGATGACTACTAAGTGGCTAATGGGTGAGAAGTGTCTTCAGTGTGGACCCAGTGGATTTATAGAATTCACGTCCAGGTTGAGATGGAGTGGGATGGCATGAAATTTAATCACACTGCTCAAAACAACAGGCAATTTAAAACTTATGAAGTGTTTATTTCTGGAATTTTCTACTAAATATTCTCATTATTCTCATACCTTGGTTTGACAGCAGGATAACTCAAACCACAGAAAGTGAAGTCATGGATAAGGCGGGACATTTACATTACCTCATGTAACTTTAAAAATAATCCTTTTTGGAGATGTGGCTGTGCCTGCTTGCTGCCTATCAAATGTTCATTCTTATTTTTTGCTTCTTAAAGAGAAGCAATGATTTCATTTGGGGTTGCAGTGTGAGCAACTAAACATTCTTCAGCCTCCCATGCAGCAACATGTGTTGATGCTAAGTTCTGATCAATTAGACATAACTGGCAGTATTATCATTATGTCAGACCTCAAGATAGACTTACTAAAGAAGACCGTCTCAAAAAAAGCGATGTGCCCTTTTTGCATTCCTACCATTCTTTCTCCATGCTGCAGGGAATGTAGTCTAAATGTCTGGAACTTCAGCAAATGTCTTGGACTATAAGGTGATATAAAGATGGAAGCCCAAGATAGAAGAGAACAGAGTCCCTATTCATCTTAAGAATGCCACACTATTCCTGGAGTGTCTGCCTCTAGGCCTCTATTGTATGAGAAATAACCTTCTATCTTTTTTTATTACCACTGTTATTTTTGATTTTCTGTTTGTGAAGCCAAACATAATTAATCCTAACTAATTTAGGAGGACACTATTATCACCCTATTTTATAGATGGGAAAATTGGAGTAGATAGAGGGTCAATAACTCACCCAAGGTCCTAGAGCTACTAATTGGTGAAGCTTGGGTTTTAACCCAAGTACACACATACACACACACACACACACACACACACACTCTCTCTCTCTCTCTCTCTCTCTCTCCCTCTGTCTCTTTCTCTTTCCTGAACACACATCTACATCCCAACTACTACTTCAAGTAAATATTAACTACATATACATTTGTTACTTTTTTGTCTATCTACCATAAACTGCAAAACAAGTCATATAATTTACATTTATGGAACACCTAATATGTTCAGGGATATTATGAAGCACTTTTTATGCATCAATTTGTTTTAATCCTCACAGCAACTACAACAAAATAACTATTATTTTCATTTTAGAGATGAGGAAAACGGGAAGAATCAGAAACGTCAAGTATGTTCCCAAGGCTCCACAGCTAGGAAATAGAGCCAGTACCCAAAGTCAGGTCTGTTCAATACACCGTACCCTTACTGAAACCATATTGTTAAATGTCTGCCTGCTCTCCACGTAAGAGCAGAGAGAATTCCCATCTTTGACAGTTTTGGTGTCTGGTAGCAATAATGAGAAGTTGGCAGCCTCACCAGTGAAGACAATGCATACAGGTGTTCCAATCCCTAGCAGAAAAGTAGCTAAGCACATTCTGGTCTCAAGGACTTTAAGTTTCTGTTCCCTATGGCTGTAGTTTTCTTTCCCCGTTATTTTCACATGGCTTTTTTCCTTTTCAGCATTTAGGTTTCTGCTAAATGAAACTTTCTGCTAAATGATACTATTTTCACATAATTTTAAGTATCTGAGTAAGTATCTCAGATACTTTTTCAGAGAGAAATTTCCCTAAAACTCTAAAGTAGCTACTGTCAATGCCATCATTCATTTTATTAGTTGATACTATGTAGTTTTTTCATTAGCTTGCATATTGTTTATCTCAATTCACTGAAATGTAAGCTCCACCAAGCTTGTTTAGTAGAATGATTGATTCTTCTCTACCTAGTCTTTGATGTTACAATAATTAACTCAGCGAACATTTACTGAATGTCCCTTCTGTACTGGATCACCTGATTCTCTTGCGTTTTATGGCTGTCTCATTTGGGAGACTAAGAAAACACCAGTTTATAGATACCCTTTTAGAAGCAGAAATCTCAGTCCTGTTTTCTGATGACAATATTGCAGGTATAACCAAGAACTTTCTGTTCAAGGATTTCTTTTAGTATAAGAGAATTGTTCTACACAAATAAAGGCAATACCCGCTATCTTCCAAGATTTGAAGCTCTGATTCTTCCTCATTCTCCTACCCATTCTCTCATGATTAAAAGCACACAGTTGTTAAACAACTGACAAATAAGGAGAAAGGATGGGGGATCTGTGGTCAGGAATTAGTATAAAGTATCTAAGCAAGGAGTAAATTTGTAACCTTAGTCTCTAGAGTCTAACCAAATGAGTTACCTGCCATTTGTGGTTTCAAAGAATATGCTCTTAAGAAATATGTTTCCATTTCGAATACAGCTATTATTTCTTATACTACAGGTATAGTTTTTAAGTTATATGTCCTCATAATCAGGGCTTTTTATATCCAAACTGCTGAAAACAGAAGTCCTCATTGCTATTGTTCTTATATGTTGTCATCTGCAAAAATAGGATGTAGTTTTGAGGGAACAAACGATGAGATCCTTTTCATTCCAGTTACTAGCTTAGGTATATTTTTTATTTTGTGATCATTGTATAGTCATACATGGTTATAAGAAAGAATACAGAGGGAAGCCAGGCACAGTGGCGCAGGCCTGTAATCCTAGCATTTTGGGAGGCTGAGGTGGGTGCGTCACTTGAAGTTAGGAGTTCAAGACCAGCCTGGCCAACATGTAGAAACCCTATCTCTACTAAAAATACAAAAATTCACGGAGCATGGTGGCATGTGCCTGTTTTCCCAGCTACTCAGAGGCTGAGGCAGGAGAATTGCTTGAACCAAGGAGGTGGAGGTTGCAGTGAGCCAAAATCGTGCCACTGCACTTGAGCCTGGGCAACAGAGCAAGACTCTATCTCCAAAACAAAACAAAAAAAACAAACAAAAAAGAATACAGAGAGGCATTGTGCACACTTTACTCAGGTTCTTCCAATTGTAACATCTTCTGGTAACTGTAACAATAATATTTTTTCATCATCCAATCAGGGATTGATTTAATAATCAGGTTGTGATTTTTTATTCCAGTGTTTTAGAATTAAAGTGCCTTCCACGTGGATTGAGATGGAAGAGCTTTACTTGTAAGATGAGCATTGTTTCAGCTCATGATGCCAATGATTTCTAAATTCCTTACTAATCTAGTCTACACAGGAAGTGTGAGACTAAACGCAAGCATGTCAGCAGTGAATAAAACACTAGCTCTTCTATCAGAACACCACCTTGGGGCCAGGACTTATTAATATTCTCTTCACAAAAGATTGTGCAATTATAATTTCATAAGTTGGTCTGATTATAATTTTAATTGAAAATAACTCCCCTAAATGTAATACACAGACACAGACACACACATACATGCACACTTCAACCAAGCATAATCACAGAGCAAAAGGTTTTTTGGACACATTTTGTTGACTGAGCTCCCTGAGCACAGGAACTGTGTCTGTCATAGCCACTGCTATAGCCCCAGCATATTGTCCATCTCACAGAATGTGATCACTACATAAATGTTGAAGGACATTTTGAATGAATAAATGCCTCATAAGTAAGTCACAATATTAACTATATTGAGACTAATAATTATTAGCAATAATAAGGTTTCTTTTCCTTTCTTAATTCCAATAGTTTTCTTAAAAATACCTAGCACAAATTTCTATATTATAGTAAAGACACTTAGGTGATCTGCCTTAAAGTAATTTAGATTATCATGGTTAAATGACAGGAAATTCTCTAATCAGTCTGTCCTAGATCTTTAAAACAATTTGAAAAATTACAATTTACCCTTGACTCAGTCCATCAGGTGGGAAAATGTTGATGTATCAACTTAGGTACACATGAATATTATTTTCAGAAGGACTGAAACTGGCAACCTAATGGATGGCCTACTGTGTATATACAAATCAAATGTGGATAAGCATAAATACATCCCCACAAGATAGGATTTGAAGTATTAGTTTCTGAAAATGTGTTTCTTTGCAATTGGCTGGGCCAAGGCAGAATTGTGATTTCTAAGCTCATTCCTCAATTGCTTGAGGACTACCAATCATTTATATTTCCTGGGAACACACAGACTTCTGGCAGCAGTTAAACTTATTTGCCACCTGATGTGGCCATAGTCATTGTATAGGAAGAATTCCTCTGTCTTGAGCATTGATAGGTCTCAAAATTTTCCCAACTAATAAAAGCTTATCATATTTCCCAACTAATACAAGCCTATCTTGAACACTGTTAAAATCTCAGTTGTCAATTCAGCCTCTCCAGCTAGCAAAATAAACATCTATAGAGACTCCAGATATTAGCTTGCCCCAAAAATGGACTTTCTCTTGTGGGAATAGCCCAAGGCTTTAAAGCATCAGAAGAACTACCAATAAGTTAAACTCTAGAGTGTCAAGAATAAAAACATGATAACATAGCTATGTTGTTGCTGATGACTTCTTTCTTTTACGTAGGTTTCATTGTACACAGAATATATAGCTTCAATGATGATTCATTGGAATCTGTGCTATTTTTTAAAGTCTTTAATTTTGCTATTTAGTAATTTTACCAATATTAACTTTTAATGCATATTCTCATATCCATCCTATAGGTAATAAGAACACAGTACTCATCCTGAAATGATGATGCCAGTTTAGCCAAACACCTCATCGAGAAGAAATTAGATGAATTAGTTGCTTGACTGAGTTTAACCATTATCATTATTTTAACTTCCTTTTTTCAAGCATCTCTGGAGTGCTATATACTAAACGTAACCATAAAATTTTTCTTGTCCCTTGTGAAAGGAGGCCCTATTAGTAAGTACACCAGGACCACAGGCATAAGCAAGACTATCACAGGCAAACCAGGCCATATGGTCCCCCTGTTTGTAGTTTTCAAAGCACTTTCACTCACAGACTGTCCTAGGTCAGATTCTCTCAGAAGCTGACTCCGAGTCAAGGATTTGAATACATGTGATGGATTAAGGAAGGACTCCCAGGAGAAAAGAGTAAGGTAGTGGAGAAAGCAGGACAGGAAAGAAAAGAAGCACCACAAGGGTGTAATTTCAGGTGAAGTCCCAGCCTCAGCCTGCTCCCAAGGGAAACACTAGACAACAAATTACACTGGAGTTTATTCCACCTCTGGCAAAGAAGCTGGGATTTTTGTCCTCACACATCAATCAGTCCTTGCCTTCAGGCTGCCCCCAGAAGAGGAGATAAAACTCTCCAGCACTTCTAGTTCTTCCTACTGGAACATCAGTTTCACTGCCCAAAGGCAATCTTCTGAATGTTCTAAAGCACCAGAAACTTGGAGACAGGCCAGGTACTACTAGTGCCCATTGTATGCACTTCTATTTATCTAATCTTCCCTATAACTCTTCATGGGGGTACAGTTTTAAAATCTCTATTTTTAAACCTGTGGGAACAACTGTGAGTCTACTCAGAGAGGCTTGTCCAGAATCACGTAGCATATCATCAGCAGATCTGGGATTTAAACTCAGGTTATGGATTCAAGATGGATAAAGCTCTGTTCTGTAATACCTAGTAGGAAGTTGCAGATAAATAATTCTACAATATGTGTAGTCCTCAGTATGAAACATTATTAAAGAAGAAAATGTTAATGAAAGTTTGGGTATCTAGGCTTCATATATTTAGCTGAATATATTTAGCTGAATATATTTCATATATTTCACATTATAGGCACATTTTCTGGTTAAAACATGAGCTTGGGAGAAAACATTTTTCTTCATATGAATAGTAAATGAGAAAAGCTACTACATCAGTCAGGGTTCTCCAGAGAAACAGAACGAACAAAGAAACTATATATATATATGTATATACATATATATATAGTTATGGATAGAGAGAGATTGATGATAAGGAATTGGCTCAGATGATTACTGAGGCTGACATTTCTCAAGGTCTGCAGAGTGAGTGGCAAGCTGAAGACCCAGGACAGCCAATGGTGTATTTCTAGTCTGAGTCCAAAGGAGAGCTGATGGTGTAATTTCTAATCTGAAGGCCCCACAGGATTGAAATCCTGAAAGAGCCAATGTTTCAGTTCTAGTTCAAAAGCAGGGGGAAAAAATCTGATTTCTCAGTTCAAAGGTCATCAGGCAGAAGGAATTCTCTTTTACTTGGTGGAAAGCCAGTCTTCTTCTTCCTTTCAGGCCACAGTCACTAAGAAGGGAAACCTGCTTTATTCAGTCAACAGATTTGTATGTTAACTGCATCTCAAAGCAATCTCACAAAAGAAACCCAGAATAATGTTTGACCAGATATCTGAATACCCTGTAGCCCAGTCCAACTGACGCATAAAAATAACCATAACAGTTGGTATTGCCCCAGTGCCTTCTACATGACTATAAAGAAAAACATCATTAAGTTTTAAAAATTGAGTTCCAATTTAACATTTAAACACATTTAATTCAGATTCCTAAATGTAAACACGCACACTTTTTCTCTTCTTATGATCTGCTAGTATTAGAGACAATTTCCACATAATTTAAAGAAAATTACACATGCTGTCTCAGAATCTATTCTATTGGGATATCTTTTCAGTTAATGTATAGCCACTTATGTGTAAGAAATTGCCTTATAAATAAATGGATTAGATTTGGACACTATCCATTTCTCTGAGAGGAGAAGCATACAAAATTTCTCACAAATCATTGTTTTAGTGTAATCGTATTTTAGGCAGAAAATTTCCTTTAAACTTATATCTACTTAAAGAAATAGGACTATTTCTACAATGTGAAACCACAACTTAGTTTATTGGAGGAAAGTCAAATTGTTCTTTTGGACTGGATTGATTACTTCAGTCAAATTACAAAGTCACAAAATTAATAAGTAACATAGTTATCCGCCAAACCTAGCTCGTAGCCTCTGAACACTACTGCTTCCTTAAAACAGAGTGTTTTGTTTGTCATGTGCATTATTTACAAATGTTTTCTTTATGTTAAGCATTTTCTTAGTTTAAAAATATCACTTCTCTTCTTCTATTGCTATTAAAATCTTACTAATCTTTGGAAACTCACCACAAAACTAGCTCCTCAAAGAAATCTTCCCTAATGCCCCAATTTGAATGCTTCATGGACCTCTATCAGAGATCTTGTTTGATTTTACATCAGTCTCCCTTGCTGGATCATGAGATCCCTTTGGGATCAAAGCATCTACCACAGAGTCCAGTATGTAGGTGCTCAATAACTACTGAGTGACTGCTTCTCATCCAAATTTACTTAGGTGGCAGACAAATAACAACAAGCTACTAGATGGGAAGTGAAAGATGTGGGCTTGTGTCACACTCCAACTACTTCCTACCTTTGAGCGTGGGACTGTGAAAACCCCACTTCATTTACTTGGGTTTAATTTCAAATAAAGGGATTATATAGGGTCATGTCTCCATTTTCTTCTTGTTTCAAATATATGACATAATGCTTTTCTCCTCTTGCTTTCTTCTTTCCTTTCTTCCTCTAAGCACTTATTGAATACTTACTACGTGCTAGGCATTTGGGACACAGTTCCACTGTGACCTCAGCCTTTCAATGGGAATATATTCATTTTTGGACTCTCTACTATGTTAAGATATATTATTCCTTAAATCCTTGGGGTCAGGATTTTTTTTTAAAGTTGTTAATGAACAAAGACTACAGCAATGAACTCTCCTAGAATCTGTAAAGTGTTTCAAGAAATCAGCCATCATATCTTTTTCTTCTCATAATACAGCAATAAATATCTAGGTAGAGCAAAGGAAAATGAAAAACGGAAAAAATGTAATGATTCAATTACTTTATGATTGCCTTGACATACATCCTCAAGGTACCCAGTTATATTGACAAATTCATCTCTATCGTATTTCCAAAGTTTTTGTAATGAATAGGTTCTCCCTTCATCTTCAATTTACTTAAGCTCTATACCAAAAGCCATTAAGAAGCAACTTCAATGAAAATCTGCCACTATTAAGGTCATGTTGCTACTAAAACCAATCTGATTTGAAGCCAAAATAGTTTTTAACTATTAAATTTACAATTATTCCAAAGAACAATAATACCCAGTTTTGTCAGGTATGGCAAAACTAGCACTCATATGTATTGATAATGGTACTATAAATTGGCATTATCTTTCTGGAAGTAGATTTGGCAACATATAGAAAATCTCCAGATTATTTTATTCCATAATTTTATCTCTGGGAATTGATATTAAGAAAATAATCATTGATTTTTACAAATACTTACATATAATAAGTGTCATCACACCATTGTTTATATAGCAAAATAATAGAAACAATTAAAATGCCATATAATAGAAAATTATAAATACATAGTATATCTATACAATAGTATTCTATGTACCTGCATTATTGAGAATAGATAGAGCATGCTGCCATAACAAACTAACCTAGAAATCCCAGTGGCTTACAAAAACAAAGATGTATTTCTCACTTGTGCTCCCTGTCCAACAGGGAGTGGCAGAAGTCACAGCTCCACATGGCCATTCAGAGACAGAAGCTGATGGAAAATCCATCATAGAATGTCTCCAGTCACTTAGCAGAAAAAGAAATAAATTGGTGGGGATACATACTAGCTTTTCCATACATTGGCCCAGAAATGACTTTTATCCTTTCTGCCAATGCCCATTGGCAAGAATTCATCATGGAGATCTATCTAACTGCAAAGGAGATGAGAAATTCAGAGGACAAAATGGAATGCTTGGGAAGCACCAATATCTTTATCATAGCAGTTAGAAAAAAACAATCTGTAGAGTTATAACAGAATTAAATACTTATATAAGTAAAAAATCAAGCTGAAACGTTCTGTGTGGAATATGATTTCAGATTTCTAAAAAATACCCTATTCCTTTTTGTTTGATGCATTTAAAATGTTCTTTAATTAAATGGCTAACTTTTATAATAAAATTATTTTCAAATAATTATGATCTATCTTTGGATATTCAGTTCAAACTTTTTTCTCTTTACTGGTACATGCCTTATGTCAGACACTGTGCTAGGCACTGATACAGAGATGGATAATGTAGTACTTAGCCTCAAGACGTTCACAGTCAAAGCAGGGAGAAAAATACATACACTCAACTGCAAGGCTGCATGTGCACTGTGATGTGAAAGTAGAGATGCATACAAAGTACTATGGGAGAGCAAAGGTAACAGGTAAGCGAAAAGAAGGAGGGATAGAGAATGGCAACAATTTGTTCTGAGCTTTAAACAAGTACAAGAACTTGCAACATCAAAGAACTCAAAACTTCTTGTCTCTGGTTTGGAAACCCTACATTCCTCTGCCTCATTGCCTTACCTCCAGGCTGCTAAGATATTGGAAGCTCCATCCCCATAAGGAACTGGGGACTAGAGTAATTCTGTACCAGGATCCAGGATCTAAGGAAGGTTAGAGCTGTAAGTACCCATGTACATATATAGCCCACATTACATGCCTAGTTTCTAATAATATATACTTTCACTCTGGAAAAGTTTTGAGCCATAGTATACAGCTCTTAGAAGGCCTATGTCCTCTTCCCTGGGTCCTCAAACAACAAATCACTGACTTGACTGCTGCCCCCCAACTTCCTACCCTTTTTCTGTCAGGTTAACCATGACATTGTAACTCATTTGAATGCAAGTATATTTACCCAGGTGCCTGTATTAGAATGCATATACCTCAGATATCAATATTAGCTCCAACTGAACACAAATTCACTGCATCTTTTTAGGAAAGTGTGACTTGGACCATTCTTGCCTTTAAGGGTGATGGGTAGATAATGGCTCTTTTTTGGAGGATCCCATAGTGTGAAGTTCCAGCTCACACCTGGCCCAAAGCTGTTTCGGTTATGCCATTGTTCTCAGTTGTCCCTTACTAGACCATAGGAATGACTTCTGACCAGTACTGTGTGAATATTTGCCATCTTCACCAAGTGTATTTACAGCCATTTCAGTGTGTTGGCTTATTAAACTGGCTCAATAATGATTTCTGAACACAGATTGTGTTAATACAAAATGTGAAATTGTTTGCATCTATAATATGTAATTATCTTTAGATTGCTCATTAAATATATATATATATATATATATATATATATATATATATATTTGGGCTTAGCACAATGAGGGATTTCTGCGTAACTCCATACTGTTTCTAATGGCTATTGATGCAAACTAACAATGGCCCAGCATGCCATTCATCATTTCAAGATAGAGAGCAGAACTGGAAAAATGTGGCCAACTTTAAAAAACAATAGTCCTGGCAGCTTTTGTGAAAAACAACAGAAAGAAATGCAGATACATTAACAGGAATTGACTACACACATCTCTGTCATGTTTATACAGTGCATATATTAAGAGAAAATAATCCCACTGCCTCAGCCATCAAATTCAGAGGTTAGTATCTCAAAAATATTTACTGGAAAATATTTACTGCATAATAATCAGAGCTTGAGCACACTATGAACGGTAGTGCAGTAAAAATTTCAAGACTAAAAACACATGCAAAACAGTGTGTGTGTTTGTATGTACGTGTGATTGTGTGTGCTCACCCACATAAGTGCAGAACAACAATCTAATAGACTAATAGTAAGAAACATTCATGGCCAATACGTGTATACAATAACATAGAACATTGGGCTTTGAGTTTTAAATGACAAATTGCTTATGGAATTTTTATGGATTAAAAGCAAAACTAATGTTTTATGCAGTTCAAATATAAAGTTGAAGAAAGGCATTGATTTTAGTCTCAGGAATATGCTTTAGGTTATTTTTAAAATTTTTCTTTTAATATCACCAAGTTGTAATCCAAAGCAGAGGTCTAAAAACCACAACTTACAAGCCGAAACCAGCCCCCCACCTGCTTTTGTCAATTAAGCCTTAGTGGAATACAGCCATGTTCATTTGTTTATGTATTTTCCATGATTTTTTTCTCCATGTTACAAAGGCAGAGTTGAGTACTTGTAGCAGGGTCCATGTGGCCCACAAAGCCTAAAACCTTTACTATTTGACCTTTTATATTAAAAGTTTGATGGTTTGTTCCTACTTCAGAGTGTGGTATCCAACACAGTTGCCACTAGCCATGTGCAGCTATTGAAATTTAAATTAAGTAAAATTAATTTAAAATTCAGTTCCTTAGTCACACTAACCACATTTCAAGGGCTCAATAGACACATGTGGCTAGTGGCTATGATTTTGGACAGAGCAGATTATAGAACACTTCCTTCACTGCAGAAAGTTCATTTGGCTAGCAAGAGAGCTTTGCTACACAAACTGTGGTCCGTGTACCAGCGGCATTGTCATTACCGCGAAGCTTGTTGAAAATGTAGAACATGTGTTTCCCTCTAAATCAGAATCTACAGTTTAACAAGATCCCCAGGTGATTCTTATGCACATTAATGTTTGAAAAAGTAGTTCCAGGGGGTGAGGAATAAAGTAAATAGATGGTGAACAAACGATTCAGTATTGAGAGGAAAGTGCCATCACCTAGGGGAAATAAAAAACAGAAAAGTTCCCTACAACACAGACTCCATTAGCTGACAAAAAAATCTTTCCCTGAGCACCTCTTGTAAAGTCCTCTAAATTTTGTGTGTTTGTTGTGGTTATAATTATCATTATTATTAAGGCTCCTGGGACGTCATAACCTGAGGACAGCTACAAAAAATTAAAGTCTGGGAAGCCCTGAGCCTTAGGAAGAGATGCCAGTCTAGGTTTTACGGTGCTGGTGAAGTGTCTGGTGTGTCTGTGGGCTGCAGGCAGACCAGGGAGCTTTCTCTTAGTGGCAGAATGGCTTCAACCTCAGGATCAAATTCCCTTCTTATCCTCCAACTCCACGTAGGTCAATCCAGTGTGTACACGAAACTAACAGAAAAGTTTCCTGGTTTTGACAGGGGAGTGTTTGTATTTTTGTTGTTGTTTCACTCTGGATTCAAAACATTGGAAGACGTAAGAGGCAATGAGAGAAGTTGTTATATAATACTATTCTGAAAAGGGAGCTTGCCCTGTCTTCCTTGTTCCAGAGGCCAAGACTAATGCATCATAGCATATCTTGGTCTACTATAAAGACCTGGCTGTCACAGCTGAAAGCCAGGGGAACTGTCAACCCTGCAAGTGTGCTAGTGGAGGGCTCCTTTGAAGCAGTTATTTTTCCACCAAGTGGACAAATCAGAATCATTTGTGATAGGAGTACGGGTAGAGAAAGGGGCAGATTTGTAATCTGAGAAAGAAAAGTATGAAGTTTTTCATTTAAGTATTTAGAAATTTCAAATCACAATCAAGGATACTGTAATGTTTTATGTTTATTAAAATGTGGTATGAATTAAAATAACATTGAAAGTCTCTTTTAAGCAGAGGTGGAAATGGCTACAGAGGGCTGTGCTCGTGACCTTGGTGAATTTGCTCTGCTCTAACGTTTAATGCTTGGCATTGAAAACTCTAAAACCTGAATGAGTCACATATAAAGGGCAGAGGTGAATCTACCCATTGCTCAAAAGTGCACTCATGTTAATCAAGCTCACAAGAATAATGTATAAAGCCCAAATGCTAATTTATAATTGCACAATGAAAAATATGTAATAGGAATGAATAGTTGGCACAACTATTTCATTTTGTTTCTGTAGGTATTTCTATACGGTAATTCAAAGTAAAATATGTGGCCAGGCATGGTGGCTCATGCCTGTAACCCCAGCACTGTGGGAGTCCTAGGAGTGCTGATCACTTGAGGTCAGGAGTTCAAGACCAGCCTGGCCAATATGGCAAAACCCCATCTCTACTAAAAACACAAAAATTCGCTGAGCTTGGTGGCACATGCCTATAGTCCCAGCTACTTGGGAGGCTGAGGTGAGATGGGAAGATCCATTGAACCTGGGAAGTAGCATTTGCAGTGAGCCAAGATCATGCCACTGCACTCAAGCCTGAGTGACGGAGCAGGACTCCATCTCAAAATATAAATAAAAAAATAAATAGTAGAATGTGAATGCCCATTTGTTAGTATACAGGAAGACTTACTACTATCACAGAACCTATATAATTTCAAGGACAGTATATTCTTTCCTTAGGCAAACTGTAATTAAATTACTTTGAATGTTTTATGGACTAAACTAAAGAAAATCCTATGTATTGTTTTCGCAGTAGAAATTACTTTCAAAGAAATAGGAATACCTGCTTCTGTGATCCCTTTCACTTATTCAATTACTTATTTATTCATGCTTTTGCTTACTCCTTCATTATATATCTGTCTACCATGTAACTGCCATGTGCTAGACTTTCTCAAATAGTCTAACAGGCATTAGCGATACAGCTGCGAACAAAATAGACAAACACGGCGCTTATATTCTAGATAGAAAATAGTATAAAGGGAAACAATTAAAGCAGGTAAGGGACATAGAGACTGGAGGATGAGGAATGCAATTTTAAACCTGGTGATTACAGAAAGGCTGAAAGACATGCTTTTCTCCAGATCTTCCTTAGGTAACCACATGCATATCCATCCTTCTGAAAGAAACATTCTTTCTTTAGAAGCATTCTGTGATATGAATGAAGCACTGAAGCCTATAAGCTAGTCCACTTCTTTAAGGCAACATTCTCAACCCTGACAGCTAGTGAGAATCACTTCAGGAGCTTTTGATAAAACACCTGGGCACTACCCTGGTCCCATTAAATAAGAATCTCTGGTGGCGTGCCTGGGGCATGAGCATTATTTAAATGTCCTCTAGATGTTTCTAATGTGCAGTCAGGATTGAGAATCACCTCACTGTTTCAAGGTGGCTTTGCCTTAATCCAGTATCTACTGAGCTTAAAGTTTAATTCTTCAAAGGGAATAATATTTCCTATTTTGGAGGCGACATACCTTGGTTCTCCAAATTTTCCTGTAGGAAAATAAAGCATACTCTCTTTATACTACAACATGCAGAAGAAAAAGAATTTTAATGGATATGATTCAATACCCCTTATCAATTTCTAAAACAAGATCAGAAAATAAAAACTAAACAATCCTACTTTAAAATAAATTTCATAAACATGTAAAAATAAAACCCCCGCCAAGATCAGGGTTTCCCCTTCCTGGCAGATTTTTTTTCTTACCAATAATAAAGCTCCTACTTTTGTTCAGTGGGTTCCTCAGTATTAAAGGTTGCGCCTCTTTCCCTCTTGGAGAACAGAAGACTGAGTTAGTAATCAAGCTGCAGTCACATTTAGCTATTGATTTGTTTCAGCTCCGAGTACAGGTGCTGCGCTGAGAATTACAGCACTTGGTTGCTGGGTCCGGAGGAGATTTCCACATATCTCCTAACAGGGAGGCTGTTTACGTGAAATGCAAAGTTATCATGTGCACCACTGGTGGCTAATTGGGTAATTAATACAGAAGAGACCAGATCTGTATAATAGAAGTGTAATATGAGAGGACACTGTAACCCAGAACTTCAGAAAGCAGATGCTGCTGATTATATATACAAAATGAGAGCTAGGATTGTGGGATTGGCGCAATAGCTTGTCACATGACTTGGCCAATCTAAAAGTTGCCGGCAGTAATATCTGTAAGAGACCCCAAATCTGATTTACCCCCAAGCTAATGCCTGTTTAGATTTGTTTGTGAGAAAGTTGAAATTTGGTACCTGACTCACTTCGTCTTGAGATACACATGTGTTTCATAGTAAGGAAAAGCCTCTCCTTCAAGAGTACAACAGAAATCCATGGCCTACAGGAATTTCACCGAGAATATAAATCTCCTCCCGAGACAGGCACAAAAGTAGCAGAGAGGAGAGAATGAGAGCTTCAGGTACAACTACTGCACTGTCAGTCTCTTCTTGCTGATGGCTTATTTCTTTTCATTCATCTGTTCCTTCACTTGAAAGTTATTTTTGCTCCAAAAATGTAGAGGAGAAAAGAAGAACTGGTTTAGCTCCAGGATGCGTGTCATGAAAGCATCCTCTTCTCTATGTCCTAGTCAAGGAGATGTCCCTCTGACAAAATGTGAAAGGAATCCATTGGGATTCCTGCAACATGTCCCCACTCTGATCTCAGCCTTGGAGTGATTTGAATAAAGGGGGGAAAGGGGCATAGGAAACCTGTCTTAAATGCCCACAATGGACCAGACGTTTGAACTACATTGAGGTGATAGGAAGTGGGTTGACTAATGTCCCAGTCAAATCCATATCCACTCAGAACCTCAGATGTGATCTTATTTGATAAATAAGATCTTTGCAGATGTAATTAGGTAAGGATCTTGAGATGATGTGATAATGGATTTAGAGTGATCTCTAAATCCAACGACTGATGTCCTTATGAGAAGAGGAGAGGACATACAGAGGAAAGCCATGTGAGGGCAATGAACTTATACTGCCACAGCTAAGGAACACCTGAAACTATCAGAAGCTGGCAGAGGCAAGGAAAAATTGTCCTCTAGAGTCTTTGGAGACAGCATGGCTCTGCTGACATTTCGTTTCAGACTTCTAACCTCTAGAACTGTGAGAGGATAAATTTCTGATATTTGAAGCTACCAAATTTACTGTAATTTGTTAAGGAAATCCTAGGAAGCTAACACACCATCCAATGCAAAAGAAATTGATAAGGAAAGCATATCTTACTTTACAGGTGAGGAAACTAAAGCCACTCAGTGGTGGAAACACAATTTAAAATTCATCCCTGTCTAACCCCCTATGCTTGTTTCCTTTCCAGTAACCATCCTGCTTATTTAATAAGAGAAAGCCCGAGTCAACGATTTTTTGAGCTTGAGCTTCTCGGGCTTTAACGAGCGTATGAATCATCAGAGGCTCTTATTAAAACGCAGCTGCCTAGTCCATCAGTCTGGAAAGCGCCTGAGCTTCTACAATTCTAGCAGGCTCCCATGTTACTCTTAGGCTTCAGGTGCATACACTTCACTTTAGGGAGCAAGGATCTAAATCAGGGGCCAGAGAAGTATTTCTACAAAGGATTACATCATAAATAGTTTCAGCGTTGCGGTCCATTCAGTTCCTGTCTGTATGTCAGCGGCTACCCAACTCTACCGTTGTCACATGAAAGTAGCCATAGGCAAATAAGTGGGCTTGACTGCGTTTTAATGGAACTATTTACAGACACTAAAATTGGAATTTCATATCACTTCCATATGCCAAGGAATATTATTCTTTTTTATTTTTTTAACCATTAGAAAATGTAAAAAACATTCTTAGCTCACAGGGCATACAGAAACAGGTGGCAGATTTGTCCCCTAGGCCACAGCCAACCCCTTGGTCGAAATTTTTAAGACCTGATTGTTTGTTGCATGGTATGCAAGAAATGATGTGACTTTTTTTTTTTTTTGAGACAGAGTCTTGCTGTGTCACCAGGCGCCAGGCTGGAGTACAGTGGCACGATCTCGGCTCACTGCAACCTCCACCTCCTGGGTTTAAGCAATTCTCCTGCCTCAGCCTCCTGGGTAGCTGGGACTACAGGCGCACCCCCGCCCCACCCCACGCCCAGCTAAATTTTTTGTATTTTTAGTAGAGACGGGGTTTCACCTGTTGGCCAAGATGGTCTGGATCCCTTCACCTCGTGATCCGCCCACCTCGGCCTCCCAAAGTGAAAGGCAGAATAATTGAGAAGCATTCCGGTAGGACAGAAAAACAGAGACTAGGAATTGAAAGACCTAGGTTTCAAATTCTATCCTTGTTCCTAATTAGCAAAAGGCTTCTCTTAACTGCCTCCCATTCCCATTTCTCACTGGAGTTGATCATAGAAACTGCCCTCTTTACCTTCCTGAGTTGTTTGCAAGTTAAACAGTGGAAGATATTCCTCACCTCTCCTTTCTTTCTGCTCCTCCTGCCTCCGTCTCTTTACTCTGGCATAAGAATTTACTAACTCCAGGTGAATTAATTGAGATGAGAACATTAAGTGGAGGTGTGTTGACATCAATCTTACAAATAAAGGTGCCAGTGGGCTGTGATAACCTGTATGCCACAAAACTAAAAATAATGAAAAGATACACCCATACACCTGCAACAAAAAAACCCAATGACAAATAGTCATCTGAGAGGGTACAGGGAACAGTGGCTAGGTAGCAGAGGAAGGAAAAGGGGCAACACGCACTGTGAAGTGGAAGGATGCAAAGGGAATAGAGAATTCTAGGAAAAAAAGCCAGGAACAAAGAGTGAAGCTGATGATTTCATCCCTTTATTAATTAGCACTTCGACTTATCGACATGATCCTGTGCATACAACTATATATACTACACAGACATTTGAACCCAATGTTTCCATCCAGAGTTACCTTTTGGAGCTAAAGGCTAAACCTGTATTCACACTTGCTTCCTATGAAGTTACTCTTGATTAAACTCCTCCTGCACCAGTTAGCCACTAAAATAACCCAGGGGACCTTTAGCCCACATTAACTAAGTGCTCAAAGATAACCTCTAACTCAGAAGTCTACCTTTTAATTTGCTATTTGGAAGTCAACAAGGCATGGGAGCAAGGCCAAAGAAAATCAACTTATCCCCAAGTTTTCATTAGTAAGAGAAATTTGACCCTAAAGACGCCTTCCATTCAGTTCGGCAAACATTTCTGGAGCACTTAGCATGCATCAGGTGCTGTTGCACGAAACCTCATCCCTAACAATCTGTTCAAAGAGAGAGGTAAATGGCCCCTGCCCACAAGATGCTTAAAGTCTACAATGAGAAACAGGAATGCCAATAAATAACTGCAATGTAATAGGGAACATGCACAGTCGAAAAAAAAGTATGCATAAGCTCCAGCAGCAAGGGTGGGAAAGAAGTGATTTATTCTGGCTGGAGCCAAGAGAGCAGGGATAATACCATGCAGACTGGACAGAGAACACCCAAATAGGGTTTTGAAGAAGAAGAATAGCTAACGCATATAGAGTGCTTATTAGGTGCTGGAAATTAGACTACAATAACCCATTTGATCCTCAAAACAACTCATTCTCATTCTTTCCCTAAAAGTTAGAACTGGTGTTGGGAGATCCTGGTTGGTTTCTGCCACTGGCCTGGAGTGAAAGACACATGAGTGTGCAAAAAGTGTGAGTCAGCCATGTCTGGCCATGTGTTGCACATTGGGGCCGTCAAAACTGACCTACAGGGAATGGCAGAGACAGATGGAAAATGACAATGAATGAAGTGGTGTGCACACAGAAGCAAATATGAAGATTCAGGTTGAATAAGCAAAGGAAAAGGAGAAAGACTTCCTGCTTAAATGGGCATTGACAAGTTCTCCTCTTAAGTTTTCACAATCTTGGTTAAAACATCCCATTAAAGCAACTCATAGTCGGTCTTCAAGAGAATCTTATTGGGTCACCTTTGGTCTATTCCCCACTCCAACCCTCTTAGCCATAACTTACTGGACTAAAATTGGTCATGTGACCCATCTCCTTACACCAGCAACCTTCTGCCCTATAAATGCCGAAACAGTGATAGCTAGTTTGAAAAGTGAGTTAAATATAAGGCAAAATCTTAGAGAAAAAAAAAGAATTGAAGTATCAGTAGCTAATTGAAGCCTGATGTCCTGAGGTTGTCCAGCCCTCGCTTTCTGCTGCTTGTGATGTCCAACTGTTCTCTCACCTTGGACTTCACAAGAGATTTCAGTATCTTGTCAATAAAATTTCTGATTTTTGGGTTGTGGTATATTGAGTGGAAGTTTCAGTTAGTTGCAACCAAAAGAATATTACTTGAGACACAAAACAAGAATCTAAAGAATCATTTTTCAGGAGGGTAACTTCAGCATACCAGCATGTCCCTAAGTGAATATTGTGTTTTATTCACAGCAGTACATTCTGACTTGGCAAAATTGGGCAGACAATAACATTATTTCACAAAACAGTAAAATATTTAAAAATAGAACTGACGTGCTTTGAATAATATGATTTAACATTCTGTATTTCCACTATAGTCTATTTGTAAATGCTCTTTTATAGGACTGCGAATTTTAATAATTCTGACCTTAACAGTTAAGAGAGATGGAAGCAGATAACACACAGCCATGTAATGAAATCTCCTTTATGCATAAAACTCAACTGAAACAGGACAGATCCAACCAGGTAAACTATCATTTTATCCATGTGTCTTGCCCATGAAAAAAACAAGACCCAGTTGCCATGTGGTGAAATCTTCCCCAAATACTAGAGGGATTTTTTATTTTTTTATAACCAAAATGAATATTTATTATTTCCCATATGCCAGGCACTGCCTATCAAGCAGTCATTTAAGACTCATAATCGGCTTAAGAGCTAAATTCAATTATATATGCATACATGTTTCGTACATAACATGTAGATAATAATCGAATTGATGCATAAGGGAATTGATGCATAAATTGCCAAAGTTACATAATTATTAAGCAGCCTGATATAAGTCCCTACATACCCCATTCTGAACTATAGACTCTGACAACTAGGAAATACTGAGACTGGTTGCTAATCTCGACGATGAATCCTGTCCCTAAATTTTTTTTTAATTGCATTTTAGGCTTTGGGGTACATGTGAAGAACATGCAAGATTGTTGCATAGATATACACGTGGCAGTGTGATTTGCTGCCTTCCTCCCCATCACCCATATCTGGCATTTCTCCCCATGCTATCTCTCCCCAACTCCCCACCCCCTGCTGTCCCTCCCCTATTTCCCCCCGACAGACCCCAGTGTGTGATGCTCCCCTCCCT